>JARGEH010000063.1:0-98040 GCA_029852875.1 Mythimna loreyi
GGCGTGAAAGGCGTGACGATAATTCATGGGTTGCTCCTGCGCAGGGGGCGAAGTTTACCTTCTGTGCGGGCAAAAGGTGCAGAGTCGTGCGCCGAGAGGCGTTTATGCCACCAACCATGGCGTGCTGCACGACTCCGATTCGAGGTGGTTAACCAGCGCCTGGTAATCCACCAACGGTTCGCGCACGAAGTAGGGCAACCTTGTGCCATCAAAAATCGATAACGAGAAGGCCGCGTATAAATCGGGACGTTGCTCTTCGAGCCACTGCAGCAGATTTTCAATCAGCGTTTGAGGTGATTGCTCGGCCCAACTGTTTAAGTAATTGATGCAGGTACTCGCCACCATGGGCTCGGCTTGACTGCGGTCACCGGCCCGGTCGTCACCGTCAACGATTCGCCATTGATCCAATAACAGCGAAACACCGGCAATACCCTGCCCGCTTCCTCTCCCAGTTTTTGCATAATCGGCAGAAACTGCAGGCCATCCCAAAAGCGTAAAAATACTGCGTGGTCATCGGCCAGGTATACCTTTGTCAAACTTTGCAGATGTGCGACCAACCACTTCCAAAGGGCTGGACGATACCGCCAGCATCCCCAATCAGTGGCCTCGCTGGCGGCGATCCAGTCGAGAAAAGCGCTTCCTGGCTCGACGATACCCACGTAAGGCATTACCTCGTCCCATTCGGCATATGGCGTACCTGCCCATAGCGATTGAGGGCGCATCCCCCGCAGCTGTGGCTTGCCAGGCGGCCAACGGTCTGGCACACTCACTGGCAATTGCTCAGCACGGCATAGAGCTGTTCATTGGGGCGCAGCACGTCTTGCGCAAGCCAGGCACTGGGAGCCAAAGATGGATGCATTCGGACATGTTCCTTTTTAAAGCTGAACTGAAACACTCTTCATCTGCAAACGAGTGGGCAACCGATTCTGCACCGGCCATTTATCCTGTTGGTCAAGCAGCGACTAAATCAGATAATCTCTACACCAAGTACATCGTGACAAAAGTGTCAGGCTTGATTTCCCCCGCCCTGGCATTTACCGCGGATGAGCTGAATCGTATGCAGAAAAATCAACCTTGAATATAAGCACTGAGCCGTCAGGCGTTACACCACCTAACAGCTTTCTCAGTGTGCCATTTTGCAGCGCATGCGAGACAGCCTGATAGGCCGGCGTATTGGACTACTTCGGCACGCGCCGCCGAGAGTTCGCCTCAGCAAGACAGTTATCCAAACACCGAACTGACCCACGCATCGCTCAACTGCACATTCCTCCCGCCCCCGCATCAGACATCGATACAGAGCCTAACGTATTGCCATTGCCAACGCTTTTAATCTGCTTTGCCTCCAGTACGTATATATTTCCCATTCGGCCCCTCTAACACCAGATCAAATCCACTTTTTTCCATTCTTGTACTGCCTCCTGGGAGCACCTTGTATCCATCACGCTCAAGAGTAAGCTTCAGCACTTTCTCGTTAAGGAGCACCCTTTTTATAATTGTTTTCCGCTATCTTTATTGGAGAATTTTCATGCACTTGGTTAAGCGCATTCAGCGCTTGAATACTTTCAATTTGCTCTTGACTGTAAGAGCGAACGGATAACGAACTGCCGCATTCCTTGAGGCCTGGTTAACATTCAAGCCTCCGCGCCCCCCCCGCAGCAGCGATGGATCCAAGCCCCTCGAAAGGCGTCGAACCTCGGAGCCCACAACGGTAGCGGCAAGCCTTTGAGACTTACCTCCACCAAACTTTGAACTTGAGCGTAGGGAAGTCCATGCTTAAGCACATACTGATCGATAAGTGCGTCTTGCCGAGAAGCCTCGGCCATCAGAATGGTAGGTTCAGTAGTGCGAATTATTTGTCGACCGTATTGTTTTATATATTCTTGTACCGCAACATCGATTGCAGTACGCACTCCGGGTTCCTTGTTGGCGCTCTCCGAAATACCGAGAAGACGTCTTACCATACTGCTCAGGACTTCCCGCCCCGCCATATCCGGCTCGGGTATCCAAGAACCTATTTCGAGACCTGGCTGTATAAATATATCAGGGGCCGACACATCGTCGTTGCCGATTATCTTCCAGGAGGCTTTATCAGCGTCATAGTCTACTTTAAATATTTTCCCCTCAATCTGAACATAATTGCTGATTTTAAGATCCGAACCGACCAGACTAATAATGCCTTCCTGCGTATAGTGCCCGCACTCCTGTAGCGACCCCATCCTTTACTATCCAGAGAGGATAATTTGTCAGTTCCCCTTCCTGATTAAAGTTTCTAACCCTTCGATAGCCTTCCGGAGCAAATATTGATTCCTTACCTATGGATATCAATTCATAGCCAGGAGGCACATCGATAGGCGTTTGGCCAACCGTCCGGACTTCATAGGGGTTCAAGCGTGATAGTGCCTTGCCAAGTCTCCAGGCTGGTAGGAGGCTGCCATGCTCCCCCCGAAGTGCGCATGGAGTGCCAAATTCCGCTTGCATCCGGCTTGGCGACTCTCGCAGTGCTGACCAATAGAGAAGGGTTTTCAGGATCCCGCTGCCATAAGAGGTAGTGCTGACCATCCATAGCATCCGGAGCAGCGCCAACAAATATATTGTTGCCCCTTGAACGTAATTTTCCCCTGGCCTCTGAAAGCTTCAGGCTAAATGGATTGAACGCCGCAGGCCGTTCAAAGGCATACGGAAAACCGCTCTTGGGATACGCTCACCGGCAGGCCGCCGCTACTCGATTGCGTTTGTACCGTTCTTGCCACCTGACCGCGAGTTCGTATACTTACCAACGGCATGGCTCATAGCCATCATCGCCATATCTGTCACGGCTGCCTTGAAACCGTTCTTACGCTCAGAATAGGTATCACCTTCAATGGCTTGATCCGTTTCCAGCCCTACTTGTGTCGCGAAGGCCAAGGCATTGACGCCATGCCTATGGGCCCCAAGAGCGCCAAGGGAATTGAGAACACCGCGTTGGCAGACTGAACGACTCCCAAAGCGTCGTCCCTGTACACTTCCGAATTTGACTTGATCTGGGTATCCACATCGGATTCGATGCGCGCCTGCGTCTCCCGGGCCATCATGGTGAAAACATCTTCTCCAACCCGCGAGTCGTTGACGTTGATATGATTGCTATCAGCCTTCATCTCACCGCTACCGAGTTTGCTTAATGCGCTGTCAACACCATTGACACTCAGCGAACCATATATCCCTTGCTGGCGGTCGCTCAGGGAGAAGTGATGAGCAAGAGCGGCAGATTTGCCAGGGTCCTTCCCCTGCTCTACCACCCACCTTTGCAGTTCTGTCGTGTTCTGGAACACCTCAAAGACCGGGCACGCACCGGGGATATAGAGAATTTGTTTGCCCCGCTCGCCAACGAAACGCAGGATATCGGTGGCATAGTAGCCGTTGATATCAAAACGCATGACCTGGCTGCTGGCGCCAGGCGCTGCCGTTGTTTGTAGTTGCTCCGGCGTCGTTGGTGCATCCAATGGAAGGTCTGGTGCCCCGCCCCCCATCACCAAGGCATACTCTGCGGGATTTAGCGTGTTGGCGTTCAGCGCCTTGCGCGCTTCATCAACAAAATGGCCTTTGGCCGCGGAGCGCCATTGTGCACGATGATCAGTCCAGAACTTTTTGACGTTTCCCGTCAGCATGTTCTGCACATCCCCTGTGCGTACGATATCTAAGAACTGCGAAGGTTTTAGCGGCAGTTCATTACGGGCGTCATAACTATCCTTATCGGGACCATCCGTATAAATACCGTAGACCGCATCCAAGTCACGCCAACTCTCTATTGCACTCGGCACATCATCTTTTATTTTCGAATAGATATAACCTGGCAGGGTTCTATCAGCAATCAACTTCCCCAGGCGCCCGAAAAAATCTGAAACACTACTACTATCCAGCAGCGAAAACGGACTAACATTAGAACTTGCAAAATGCGCTGTACTCTCAACTCTTCCAACCCAACGGTAGCGCTCGGCGGAAAAGAAATTGCTGGTCACAGCTTCGGTCAATGTCATCGACTGTTCAGGTTTACCTGAATACTTCCAACCGGTACTGGTATCTGCGGAATGAACACCTTGACTTTTGGAAAAGCGATGTAAATAAACATTATCAGGATCAACGAGTCTACCTGTGGCCGCCAACACCTGTTGTTGTAACCTTTTTTTTAGCGATGCGTTAGAATCATACACTCCGGACGACGTGCTTATCTCGGACGAAGGCTCAAAACTATGCACGGCCTCAACCGAAGGGCGCTTAACCGCCTCAAGTGCTGCACGACCGGAACTAAAAGACAGCATCATACATAACACCTCAACTTTAAGGTTCAAATAGACAACTGCCAACCCGGACAGCAACAACTTTCGGGGTCTCGAACATGTCAGCAGGCGTGCTATATATTTACCTCACGCTCTCAAGCGCGACCACAACCTTAAAGTTGAAATATGTTTCCGCCACCTTTTCAGAAAGCACATAAAATCTTATAAAAAATTCCCACCTGATCGATAAATAGTTACTCATCACAGACAACAACGCCATGAAACAACTCACCTAAGTGCTCATCGGCTCAGGCTGGTAAAAAATAAGACGCACTTGACCCTACATTGCCTACCGCCTTGATCCGAGGAGCAAAGCCACTATCAGCCAACGCCTACACACTGTTTAGTTTTAGAGGTCTGCAACACGGTCATGCTGAGCAAGATCGCACTGCCCGCTTTGGCAGCGCTCGCACTCCTCGCAGAATGGAGCACTGCGTTTCAGGCTGGCCACCTGTACGAGGCTCAGCGGAGCCGGAATAACCGCCAGTAATTGCTCATTGAACCCTGGTATCAATGGCGCAGCCGCCGAAACAGGCCCGCCTCCGAGCTGGATCGGCACACTGCTGAAAATCCCGCCCGCCGACAGCGTAATCGACTGTCCGCCCGCCTGAATCGTCACGCTGGCACCCGCATCAATAACGATGCTTTGCCCAGCCCCCACCTGAATGGTCTGCCCGGCACGCATATGCTGCGAACCGCCGACCACCAGATGATCATCCTGCTTGAGTTCAGTCAGGCGATTGCCATGGGTGATGCGCTGTTCTTCGCCCTGCAACTCATGGTGAGACTCACCCTCCACCCGCACACAACGCCGGTTACCGACCCGCACCTGCTGGTCATTCAGCACATGCTGGGTCCAGTCGCGCTGGGCGCGCAGGTAGATCTCCTCGGCGCCCTTGCGGTCTTCGATACGCAACTCGTTGTAGCCTCCACCCCCCGGACTGCTCTGGCTACGCCAGATGCTGCGGGTCTTGTCCGCCGGCAAATCGAGAGGCATCGGCGTGGCGGCATTTGGCAGGCAGCCCACCACCAGCGGCATATCCAAGTCGCCATTGACGAAGCCCACCAGCACTTCCATGCCGACCCTGGGGATAAGCACCGCACCATAGCGCTCATGGGCCCAGCCGCTGGCGACCCGCAACCAGCAACTGGAATGCTCGTCGTGCTCACCTACGCGGTCCCAGGCCAGTTGCACCTTGACCCGACCGTATTCGTCGCAATGGATTTCACTGCCCACCGGGCCAGTGACCACGGCGCTTTGATAACCCGATACGCTCGGGCGCGGCTGCTCAGGCAAGGGCGGGCGAAAGACTGCATCCCAGGGTGCGGCGGTAAATGTATTGTGATACCCCTGGCGAAATTCTCCCCCAGTCACCTCGGTGACCGCTTCCTCCAGTACCTGGGGCTGCTTGCCTTCGTGGGTCACTTGCGTCACCAGCCACAAGTCGTTCCAGCCCTCGCACGGGTGGTCCCGCAGTTGCAAAAACCGACCGCTGGCCAAGGCCGGCTCGTCACCTTGGCCATAGGCAACCCGATAGTCACTACGGTGCCGCTCCAAGCCACGCTGGGCGAGATACTTGCCATGGGTCCGATCGGAAAAATGGCCGGGGAATTGTTGCATTTCAAGCGCTGGAGGCCGTTCTTCGCCGGCCGTGTTTTCCAGCTCGAAGCGCGGTTTGCGAAAATCATAATCGCGCAGATTGACCGCCGTGGTACGGGTTGCCAGCTGCAGCGTAAAACGCTTGATCGCGGGGGTATCGGCTACCATTCCCGAACCGGGTCGGTAAGGCGTGGGCTGATCCGCCTGGGCAAACACGGTCTGGTCATCGCCAAACACCAGCAAGTGTCCTTCGGGAGCATGCTGGAAGTGATAGTGAATGCCCAGTTCGGCACACAGGCGCTGGATGAACGCCAGGTCAGTCTCACCGAACTGCACGCAGTACTCGCGCTCAGGATAATTGCCGCTGAGCCGGAACTCGAAGCGATCGCTTTGAATCCCATGCCCCACCAACACCTGGGCAACAATCTGCGGCACCGTCTTATGTTGGAAAATACGTTGCTGACTGCTGTGCACCAGATACGCCAAGTGGGGCACCAGGCTGAGCTGGTAACGCGTCAGGCGTCGTCCGGAATCGCCCTGGGCGACCCGATAAACCAAGCCGTGAACACCATGGCCCTGCTCATTGAAATTCAAGTACGCCTGGCGATGCAGCAAGCCCTCCAAATCAAGATCCGGTTGCTCGCTGACCAGCTCAAGTTCAAAACGGTAAGGCTGGCTGATGGCCTCGGTGCCGCTGAACTTGAACACCTTTAAGTCGCTGGGCACCCCATCAAGGGCCAGGGTAAATGCACTTTGATTGGCAGGAGCGAACATCCGGTGTTTCTCTGCGAAGGGTGGGCGGCCGATTCTGCACCAGCTTGTTGCCGGCCAGGACTCCTCGCAGGCAAATCAGTAAGGTCCTACCCTTGGCTTCATTCGTCAGCAGCCGAAGGCTCGCACAAAAAAAGGCCCGGCATCCTCAGGACGCGGGCCTTTTTCACTCGTTCAACAGGCGTTAAACGCCCAAGGATTTACTTGTTGAGGTTGTAGTCTTTTTCCGCCGCATCAAAGCGCTCGACCATACCCGCAGTCGGTGCGCCCATCTTGCTCACGAAGTAGATCGCCAGGCTGGCGAAGATGAAGCCAGGGATGATTTCGTACAGGCCCAGCAGCTCGAAGTGCTTCCACACGATCACGGTAATCGCGCCGACCAGGATGCCGGCCAATGCGCCGTTACGAGTCATGTGTTTCCAGATCACCGAGATCAGCACCACCGGGCCGAACGCCGCGCCGAAGCCGGCCCAGGCGTAGCTGACCAGGCCCAGTACGCGGTTTTCCGGGTTGGCGGCCATGGCGATGGCGATCAAGGCCACCACCAGCACCATGATGCGACCGACCCATACCAGCTCGAGCTGGGAAGCGCCTTTACGCAGGAACGCCTTGTAGAAGTCTTCGGTCAGGGCGCTGGAACACACCAGCAACTGGCAGCTCAGGGTACTCATGACAGCCGCGAGGATGGCCGACAGCAGGACACCGGCAACCCATGGGTTGAACAGGATCTTGGCCAATTCGATAAACACACGCTCAGGGTTTTCCGTCACCGGGCCTGCCACTTCCGGATGCGCCGAGAAGTAGGCGATACCGAAGAAACCCACTGCCACGGTGCCGCCCAGGCACAGGATCATCCAGGTCATGGAAATGCGACGTGCCTTGGCGATCGACTTCACCGAATCCGCTGCCATGAAACGCGCAAGGATGTGCGGCTGGCCGAAGTAACCCAGGCCCCAGCCCATCAGCGAGATGATGCCGATGAAGGTGGTGTTCTTCAGCATGTCGAAGTTGGTCGGGTCCTTGGCTTCGATGGCCAGGAAGGTAGTGTCTACACCGCCGGTCGCCAGCAGCACGATGATCGGCGTCAGGATCAACGCGAAGATCATCAGCGTGGCTTGTACGGTGTCGGTCCAGCTGACCGCCAGGAAACCACCGATAAAGGTGTAGGCGATGGTCGCCGCAGCACCGGCCCACAGCGCAGTCTCATAGGACATGCCGAAGGTGCTTTCGAATAGGCGGGCACCGGCGACGATTCCGGAAGCGCAGTAGATGGTGAAGAACACCAGGATGACCACGGCGGAGATGATCCGCAGCAGGCCGCTTTTATCTTCGAAGCGGCTTGAGAAGTAATCCGGCAGGGTCAGGGCGTCGCCGTTGTGTTCGGTCTGCACCCGCAGGCGGCCGGCCACGAACAACCAGTTGAGGTAGGCACCGGCGATCAGGCCGATGGCAATCCAGCTTTCCGACAGGCCAGACATGTAGATCGCGCCCGGCAACCCCATCAACAACCAGCCGCTCATGTCGGAAGCACCGGCTGACAAGGCTGTCACCACGCTACCGAGGCTGCGACCGCCGAGGATGTAATCGGAAAGGTTGTTGGTGGAGCGATAGGCCATCAGGCCGATCAGCACCATTGCTGCAATGTAGATCACGAACGTGATCAGGGTTGGATTACTAACGCTCATAGGAGTGACGCCCTGGCTTTGTTTTTATGTAGCGACGGTCATTCGGACGACCACCCGTGGATTACCGGATAGACGAGCCTGCGTGCCGCGCATTTATGACTGGCGTTTCCCCAGGAAAGCCGCCAGCCGATGAACCATACCCTAAAGATGGTTGCACCTTGGTGCGCGAATGCTATTCAACAAAGCAAATAAGGTGCAACCAGTTTCTTTCGAATAAGTTGCACCCAAGTGTGTTTCTGGATAAACGCCTTGTTTTTGCTCCTTTTCGGAGCAAAAACAGCGGATCTCAGAAGTAAATGCACCAATGCAAAGCGGATTCGGCCGTGGGCCATATTTTTTCCGATCAACCGTCGAAAATTTCCTGAACAAAAAGGTTGCACCCGGTTGCACCTGCGCATGGGCAAAGCTAATCTTGCGGCCAGCAGATGCCACTCGGTAGTGGCACCCATGAGGATAAAAAGATGGCAACGACCACCCTTGGGGTCAAACTCGACGACCCGACCCGCGAACGCCTCAAGGCGGCCGCGACCTCCATTGATCGCACGCCTCACTGGCTGATCAAGCAGGCGATTTTCAATTACCTGGAGAAACTCGAGGGTGGTGCAACCCTGTCCGAGCTCAATGGCTCGGGTAGCAAAGACGCCGAAGACGCTGGCGAAATCCAGGCCGACCACGCCCATCAATGCTTCCTGGAGTTCGCCGAAAGCATCCTGCCGCAATCGGTCCTGCGCGCCTCGATCACCGCCGCTTACCGCCGCCCAGAGCCGGAAGTGGTACCGATGCTGATCGAGCAGGCGCGCCTGCCGGTCGAAATGGCCGAAGCCACCAACAAACTGGCCGCCTCGATTGCCGAAAAACTGCGCAATCAGAAGAGCGCCGGTGGCCGTGCCGGTATCGTCCAAGGCCTGCTGCAAGAATTCTCCCTATCGTCCCAGGAAGGCGTGGCACTGATGTGCCTGGCCGAAGCGTTGCTGCGCATCCCGGACAAAGGCACCCGTGACGCGCTGATCCGCGACAAAATCAGCACCGGTAACTGGCAGCCGCACCTGGGTAACAGCCCGTCGCTGTTCGTCAACGCCGCCACCTGGGGCCTGCTGCTGACCGGCAAACTGGTCGCTACCCATAATGAGGCGGGCTTGACCTCGTCCCTGAGCCGCATCATCGGCAAGAGCGGCGAGCCGATGATCCGCAAGGGCGTCGACATGGCCATGCGCCTGATGGGCGAGCAGTTCGTCACCGGCGAAACCATCGCCGAAGCCTTGGCCAATGCGAGCAAGTTCGAAGCCAAAGGCTTCCGTTATTCCTACGACATGCTTGGTGAAGCCGCACTCACCGAACACGATGCCCAGAAGTACCTGGCCTCGTACGAACAAGCCATTCACTCCATCGGCAAAGCCTCCCATGGCCGAGGGATCTATGAAGGCCCGGGCATCTCCATCAAGCTTTCCGCCCTGCACCCGCGCTACAGCCGTGCACAGTACGAGCGTGTGATGGACGAGCTCTACCCGCGCCTGCTGTCGCTGACCTTGCTGGCCAAGCAATACGACATAGGCCTGAACATCGACGCCGAAGAGGCCGACCGCCTGGAGCTGTCCCTCGACCTGCTCGAGCGCCTGTGCTTCGAGCCGCAACTGACCGGCTGGAACGGCATCGGCTTTGTGATCCAGGCTTACCAGAAGCGTTGCCCGTATGTGATCGACTACGTCATCGACCTGGCCCGCCGCAGCCGCCACCGCCTGATGATCCGCCTGGTAAAAGGCGCGTACTGGGACAGCGAAATCAAGCGTGCCCAGGTCGAGGGCCTGGAAGGCTACCCGGTGTACACCCGCAAGGTGTACACCGATGTTTCCTACATTGCCTGTGCACGCAAACTGCTGTCGGTGCCGGAAGCCATCTACCCGCAGTTCGCCACGCACAACGCCCACACCCTGTCGGCTATCTACCATATCGCCGGCCAGAACTATTACCCCGGCCAGTACGAGTTCCAATGCCTGCACGGCATGGGTGAACCGTTGTACGAGCAGGTGGTAGGCAAGGTCTCCGAAGGCAAGCTGAACCGTCCGTGCCGCGTATACGCGCCAGTCGGCACCCACGAAACGCTGCTGGCCTACCTGGTACGCCGCCTGCTGGAAAACGGCGCCAACACCTCGTTCGTCAACCGTATCGCCGACCAATCCATCTCGATTCAGGAGCTGGTGGCCGATCCAGTGGCCAGCATCGAGCAGATGGCCACGCTGGAAGGCGGCTTCGGCTTGCCGCACCCGCGTATCCCGCTGCCGCGTGACCTGTATGGCAGCGACCGCGCCAACTCGGCCGGTATCGACCTGGCCAACGAACACCGCCTGGCGTCGCTGTCCTGCGCCCTGCTGGCTACCGCGCACAACAACTGGAAAGCCGCGCCGATGCTCGGTTGCGCTTCCAGCCAGGAAGCGGCACAGCCAGTGCTGAACCCCTCCGACCTGCGTGATGTAGTCGGCCACGTCCAGGAAGCCACCGTCGAAGACGTCGACAACGCGATCCAGTGCGCGATCAGCGCCGCGCCGATCTGGCAGGCCACCCCCGCCCACCGAACGCGCCGCGATCCTGGAGCGTGCCGCCGACCTGATGGAAGGCGAGATCCAGCCGCTGATGGGCCTGCTGGCCCGCGAAGCCGGCAAGACCTTCGCCAACGCCATCGCCGAAGTGCGTGAAGCTGTGGACTTCCTGCGTTACTACGCGGTGCAGGCGCGCAACGATTTCACCAATGATGCCCATCGCCCACTGGGCCCGGTGGTATGCATCAGCCCGTGGAACTTCCCGCTCGCGATCTTCAGCGGCCAGGTTGCTGCGGCATTGGCTGCCGGTAACCCGGTCTTGGCCAAGCCTGCCGAACAAACCCCGCTGGTCGCCGCCCAAGCCGTGCGCATCCTGCTCGAAGCCGGTATTCCGGAAGGCGTGCTGCAACTGCTGCCGGGCCAGGGCGAAAGCGTCGGTGCCCGCCTGGTGGGTGATGATCGCGTCAAAGGCGTGATGTTCACCGGTTCCACCGAGGTGGCGCGCCTTCTGCAACGCAATGTCGCCGGGCGCCTGGACGCCCAGGGTCGCCCGATCCCACTGATCGCCGAAACCGGTGGCCAGAACGCAATGATCGTTGACTCGTCGGCACTCACTGAACAGGTGGTGATCGACGTGGTGTCCTCGGCCTTCGACAGCGCCGGCCAACGCTGCTCGGCCCTGCGCGTGCTGTGCCTGCAGGAAGATTCGGCAGACCGCGTGATCGAAATGCTCAAGGGCGCCATGGCTGAATGCCGACTGGGCAACCCTGAGCGTCTGTCGGTGGATATCGGCCCGGTGATCGACGCCGAAGCCAAGGCTGGCATCGAGAAACACATCCAGGCCATGCGCGACAAAGGCCGCACCGTGTACCAGGTGGCGATTGCCGACGGCGAAGAGATCAAGCGAGGCACCTTCGTGACGCCGACCCTGATCGAATTGGAAAGCTTCGACGAGCTGCAACGGGAAATCTTCGGCCCGGTGCTGCACGTGGTGCGCTACAAGCGCAAAGAGATCGACCAACTGATCGGCCAGATCAACGCGTCGGGCTACGGCCTGACCCTGGGCGTGCATACCCGCATCGACGAGACCATCGCCAAGGTGATCGACAACGTCAATGCCGGCAACGTCTACGTCAACCGCAACATTGTGGGTGCCGTGGTCGGCGTGCAACCGTTCGGTGGCGAAGGCCTGTCGGGCACTGGCCCGAAAGCCGGTGGCCCGCTGTACCTGTACCGACTGCTGTCGACTCGTCCTACCGATGCGATCGAGCAGTCCTTCGTACGCGGCGACAAGTTGGCTGCACCCGATGTGCGCCTGCGCGATGCCATGAGCCAAACGCTGAGCTCTCTGAAGTCCTGGGCCGACAGCCACAAGTTCAGTGAACTGAGCGTGCTGTGCACCCAGTTCGCCGCGCAGTCCCAGAGCGGTATCACCCGCCAACTGGCCGGCCCGACCGGCGAGCGCAACAGCTACGCCATCCTGCCTCGCGAGCACGTGCTGTGCCTGGCTGAGGTGGAAGGTGATCTGCTGACCCAACTGGCGGCGGTACTGGCGGTAGGCGGTTCGGCGGTATGGCCGGAAACCGAGCTGACCAAGGCGTTGTTCCCACGCCTGCCGAAGGATATTCAGGCGAAGATCAAGCGTGTGGCCGACTGGACCAAGGACGACGTGGTATTCGATGCCGTACTGCACCACGGTGATTCCGACCAATTGCGCGCGGTGTGCCAGCAAGTGGCGCAGCGTGGTGGGGCGATTGTTGGGGTGCACGGTATGTCTCAGGGTGAGACGGCCATTGCCCTGGAGCGTTTGGTGATCGAGCGGGCATTGAGCGTCAACACTGCTGCGGCAGGCGGTAATGCCAGCCTGATGACTATCGGTTAAAACCTGTGGGAGGGGGCTTGCTCCCGATAGCGGAGTGTCAGTCAGCACATTGGACACTGACACACTGCTATCGGGAGCAAGCCCCCTCCCACATTGACTGCACTTCAATTACCTGCCTGCGTTTTGCCCTTCCATCACCCAGATCAATCTTGCTATCCAGCCTATATTCACGCGCTTAGACTCAGGCCAAGTCCTCCAAAGGTAAGCCGCCATGTCCGAGTCGCTGCTCAGTTCCCGCAATCTGGCTTTCGAGCTGTATGAAGTCCTCGATGCCGAGGGCCTGACACAGCGCGAGCGGTTTGCCGAACACAATCGCGAAACCTTCGATGCAGCCATTAGCACCGCGCGCAACATCGCCGAAAAGTACTTCGCCCCCCACAACCGCAAGAACGATGAAAACGAACCGCGCTATGAAGACGGCCAGGCCATCCTGATTCCGGAGGTCAAACCCGCCGTAGATGCCTTCCTGGAAGCCGGTTTCCTCAACGCCGCACGCAGTTTCGAAGCCGGTGGCATGCAACTGCCGACACTGTTGTCCCAGGCGTGCTTCGCCCACTTCCAATCGGCCAACGCCGCATCGACCTCCTACCCGTTCCTGACCATGGGCGCCGCCAACCTGATCGAAAGCTTCGGCACCGAAGAGCAGAAACAACGCTTCCTGCAACCGATGATCGAAGGACGTTTCTTCGGAACCATGGCCCTGACCGAGCCCCATGCCGGTTCATCCCTGTCGGATATTCGTACCCGCGCGGAACCTGCGGCTGACGGCAGTTATCGACTCAAGGGCAACAAGATCTTCATCTCCGCGGCGACCACTCGCTGTCCGAAAACATCGTGCATATGGTGCTGGCCAAGCTGCCCGATGCCCCTGCCGGCGTGAAAGGTATTTCGCTGTTTATCGTGCCTAAGTTCCTGGTCAACGATGACGGAAGCCTGGGCGCTCGCAACGATGTGCTGCTAGCCGGGCTGTTTCACAAGATGGGCTGGCGCGGCACCACGTCCACCGCGCTGAACTTCGGGGATAACGGCAACTGTGTCGGCTATCTGGTGGGCAAGCCCCACCAGGGTTTGAGCTGCATGTTCCAAATGATGAATGAGGCGCGCATCGGCGTGGGCATGGGCGCGGTGATGCTTGGTTACGCCGGCTACCTCTACTCGCTGGACTATGCCCGGGAGCGCCCGCAAGGCCGACTGCCAGACAGCAAAGACCCAAGCACCGCACCGGTGTCGATCATCCAGCATGCCGACATCAAGCGCATGCTGCTGACCCAGAAAGCCTATGTGGAAGGCGCCTTCGACCTCGGCCTGTACGCGGCGCGGCTGTTCGACGACACCACCACCCTGCCCGCCGACGTCGAGCGCAAACAAGCCCACGAACTGCTCGACCTGCTCACGCCTATCGTCAAATCCTGGCCGTCGGAGTTCTGCCTCAAGGCCAACGAACTGGCGATCCAGATCCTCGGCGGCCATGGCTACACCCGCGAATACCCGGTGGAGCAGTACTACCGCGACAACCGCTTGAACCCGATCCACGAAGGCACCCACGGTATCCAGTCCCTCGACTTGCTCGGGCGCAAATTGGCACAGAACGGTGGAGCCGGTTTGAAACAGTTGATTCGCTTGATCGCCGAGACCGGTGCACGGGCGCAGCGGTACCCGTCACTTACGGCACTACGGGAGCCATTGGAGCAACTGGTTAATCGACTACAAAGCGTCACCATTGGCCTGCTGACCGATCTCGCCCAGGGCAAGGTCAACACCAGCCTGGCGAACTCGGCACTGTACTTGAAGGTGTTCGGGCATACGGTGATCGGCTGGCGCTGGCTGGAACAGGCGATCCGCGCCGAAGAAGGGCTGGTCAAAGGCAATGCAGCCGATGTGGCCTTCTATAAGGGCAAGCTCCAGGCCGCCCGATACTTTCTGACGTGGGAAGTACCAGGCTGCCATCATGAACTGGCGATTCTGGAGGCACGCGACGATACGTGCCTGGGGATGCAAGACGACTGGTTCTAGGGCTGCCCGATCACCTTGGAAATCACATCAACCGTGGCGCTGACTTGCTCTTGGTAACGGTCGAGTTCCTGCTGGTGCGCCTGCTGCATTTCGATCTGTTCGGCGCACAGGTTCAGCGCGGCCAATACCAATAATTTGTCACCGATCAGGGTCGGGTACTTTTTTTTGGTCACCGCCAGGGAGGCCTTGAGCATGGTCACGGCATGCATCAGGGTTTGATCTTCGCCGGCCGGCGCCTTGATCGAATAATCCTCTCCGAGAATCGAAACGACCTTTATCCCCTCACTCATGCGCTGACAGGGCCTGCGCTCACACGCTCAACCAGTGCCTGGATGCGAGCGGCGGTGGCGCCGTGCTTTTCTTCCTGCTCCATCAGGTTCAGTTGCAGGCTGTCGTTTTCATCCTTGGCACGGGCCAGTTCGGCCTTGAGGGATTCGTTGCTGCCCAGCAGCTCTTGATTCTGTTGTACGAGGTCGCTGACCAGTTGTTCCAATTGGCTGAGGGATGCTTCTAACATTTTGATTTCTCGGGTATTTAAAAGGGCGGTGACGATAAAGAAAATTCACCTCGGATGCCAGGGTTATCCCCGGCGTACAGCCCGATTATTCAGGGGCCGGGCTGCACTTTCGAGCCTTAGTGACTGCATTTACCCGATCTGGTTCCTGAATCCGTCCAACCCCTCGTCAGGTGCGACAAAAGCGCGCAGCCCTTTAAGACTTTAGTCGCATGGCCGATAGCAGATGCACACCTCGTCTCACGGCCGCATGGATCGCGCTTTCCCCCAGGATTCCAGCATGTCACTTCGTAATATGAATATCGCTCCGAGGGCCTTCCTCGGCTTTGCGTTTATTGGCGCCCTGATGTTGTTGCTCGGTGTGTTCGCGCTCAACCAGATGAGCAAGATTCGCGCAGCCGCCGAAGACATCACCTTATCCAGCGTGCCCAGCATTCGCGCCCTCGACGAGTTCACCCAACTGACCCTGCGCCTGCGCGTGCTGTCCTACCGCTTGTTGACCAATCGCGAGCCCGAAGTACAGCAAAAGACCCTGGAAGCCTTCGATGTGCGCAACCAGCAGATTCGTACCGCCCAGGGCGTCTACGAAAAGCTGATCGAAAGCAGCGAAGAGCGCTCCACCTACAATGAGTACGTGGGTTTGCTGGGCCAGTACCACCAGATTGAAGAGCGCATGAAGAGCCTGTCGCGCGCCAACCAGACTGACGAGTTGCGCACCCTGCTCAACACCGAGCTGCTGAACAACTCCGAGCAAGTCAACGCGGTGCTCAACCGCTTGCTGGAGATCAACAATACGATGGCCAATGACACCAACCAGCAAGCCAAGGACCAATACGACCTGGCTTTTAACCTGGTGGTGGGCCTGCTGGTGGTTGCCACGGCGCTGACCCTGTTGTTCGCCTGGCTGCTGACCCGCAGCATCACGGTGCCTATCGCCCAAGCCCTGGAAGCCGCGGAAGAAGTCGCCGAAGGCAACCTCACGCGCCCGATCACCGTAGACGGCAATGACGAGGCCGGCCGCCTGCTCGCGGCCATGGCAAAGATGCAAAACAAGCTGCGCGACACCCTGCAGCGCATCGCCGGCTCCGCCACGCAGCTGGCCTCCGCTGCCGAGGAGCTGAACGCCGTCACCGACGAAAGCGCCCGCGGCCTGACCCAACAAAACAATGAAATCGAACAAGCCGCCACCGCCGTCAACGAGATGACCAGCGCCGTGGAAGAAGTCGCACGCAATGCGGTGAGCACGTCCGAGGCCTCGCGCAACGCCACCACCTCAGCCGGTGATGGCCGCGATCTGGTGCAGGAAACCGTCACCGCCATCGAACGCATGAGCGCCGACGTGCAAGCCACCGCCTCGCTGATTGGCGACCTGGCCAATGAATCGCGGGATATCGGCAAGGTACTGGACGTGATTCGCGGCCTGGCCGACCAGACCAACCTGCTGGCCCTGAACGCGGCAATTGAAGCCGCACGGGCGGGGGAAGCCGGGCGCGGTTTCGCCGTAGTGGCCGATGAAGTGCGGGCCCTGGCCCACCGCACCCAGCAGTCCACCAGCGAGATCGAGCGCATGATCGGCAGCATCCAGACGGGTACCGAGCATGCGGTGGATTCGATGCGCAACAGCACCGAGCGGGCCGAATCGACGCTGAACATCGCCAAAGGTGCGGGCATGTCGCTGGATACCATCAACACCGCGATTGTCGAGATCAACGAGCGCAACCTGGTTATCGCCAGCGCGGCGGAAGAACAGGCCCAAGTGGCGCGGGAAGTGGACCGCAACCTGGTGAACATTCGCGATCTGTCGGTGCAATCCGCTACGGGCGCCAGCCAGACCAGCGCCGCGAGCAGTGAATTGTCGCGCCTGGCAGTGGACCTGAACGGGATGGTAGGCCGCTTCCGTCTCTAGCTGACTGCACTCTTTAAAATGCTTTGAATGTGGGAGGGGGCTTGCCCCCGATTGCGGTATATCAGTCAACTTATCTGTGGCTGACCCACCGCTATCGGGGGCAAGCCCCCTCCCACATTTGCTTCTGCGAAAATTCAGAAAAAGCTTTTTGACAGTGCAGCAATTCAACAGGTTAGAATCCCTGGCACGCAGACTGCATGGTCAGTTTGCACCCCGTCTTCCCTGCTCTGGAGTACTGCCTTTGAATGCGACGACCATCAACAGCCTGTTCTTGATCGGCGCGTTGCTGGTGAGTGCGAGCATTCTGGTGAGCTCCCTTTCGTCCCGCCTGGGCATCCCGATCCTGGTGATCATCCTGGCCGTAGGCATGACCGCCGGCGTCGATGGCGGCGGCATCATTTTCGATAACTACCCGACCGCCTACCTGGTAGGCAACCTCGCCCTGGCCGTGATCCTGCTCGACGGCGGGTTGCGCACACGGGTGGCGAGCTTCCGTGTGGCGCTGTGGCCGGCCTTGTCCCTGGCTACGGTGGGGGTGTTGATTACCACCGGCCTCACGGGCATGGCCGCGGCCTGGCTGTTCGACCTCAATATCATCCAGGGCTTGCTGATTGGCGCCATCGTCGGCTCCACGGACGCTGCAGCGGTGTTCTCGCTGCTGGGCGGCAAAGGGCTCAACGAACGAGTCAGCGCCAGCCTGGAGATCGAATCCGGCAGCAACGACCCGATGGCGGTGTTCCTCACCGTCACCCTGATCGACATGCTCGCCAGCGGCCAGACCGGCCTGCACTGGAGCCTGCTGACGCACCTTATTCGCGAATTCGGCATCGGTGGCCTGGTGGGCCTGGGCGGCGGATGGCTGATGTTGCAATTGGTCAACCGCATCAACCTGGCCAACGGCCTGTACCCGATTTTGGTGATCGCCGGCGGCCTGTTCGTCTTCGCCCTGACCAACGCCCTGCACGGCAGCGGCTTCCTGGCCGTGTACCTGTGCGGCCTGGTAATCGGCAACCGCCCGGTGCGCAGCCGCCATGGCATTTTGCATATGCTCGATGGCATGGCCTGGCTGGCGCAGATCGGCATGTTCCTGGTGCTGGGCCTTTTGGTCACGCCCCATGACCTGCTGCCCATCGCCTTGCCGGCCCTGGGCCTGGCGCTGTGGATGATTCTGTTCGCACGGCCGCTGTCGGTGATGGTCGGGCTGTTGCCGTTCAAGGCGTTCCACGGGCGCGAAAAAGCCTTCATCGCCTGGGTCGGCCTGCGCGGCGCGGTGCCGATCATCCTCGCGGTGTTCCCGCTGATGGCCGGCCTGCCCCACGCGCAGCTGTACTTCAACCTGGCGTTCTTTATCGTGCTGGTGTCGCTGCTGGTGCAGGGCACAAGCCTGCCGTGGGTGGCCAAGCTGCTCAAGGTCACCGTACCGCCGGACCCAGCCCCGATTTCCCGGGCCGCCCTGGAAGTGCACGTCACCAGCGAGTGGGAGCTGTTCGTCTACCGCCTGGGCGCGGAAAAATGGTGCATCGGCGCGGCCCTGCGCGAGCTGAAAATGCCCGAAGGCACGCGCATCGCTGCGCTGTTCCGGGGCCAGCAACTGCTCCATCCGTCGGGTAGTACGGTGCTGGAAGTCGGCGATCTGCTCTGTGTGATCGGCCATGAACACAACCTGCCTGCCCTGGGCAAACTGTTCAGCCAGGCACCGCAACGCGGCCTCGACCTGCGCTTCTTCGGCGACTTCGTTCTCGAGGGCGACGCCCAGCTGGGCGCGGTTTCGGCCCTGTACGGGCTCAAGCTGGAGGGTATCGACCCGGACATGCCATTGAGCCGCTTCATTACCCAGAAGGTCGGCGGCGCACCGGTAGTGGGCGACCAGGTGGAATGGAACAACACCATCTGGACCGTCGCGGTCATGGACGGGAACAAGATTGGCAAAGTCGGCGTCAGATTCCCCGAAGGAAGTCGCCCGGGCCCCGGACTCTTCCTCTAAACTGCGGGGCAATAACGCCCCGATTCTTCACCTTGCAAGACCGGTCTCTATGCCAACCCTGCGCACTTTTCTCGCCACTGCCCTGCTGGGCTTGACCCTTTGTGTCGGCAGCGTATACGCCGCCGACCCGCCCAGCGCCGACGCCATCCAGCAAAACCTGGATAAACTGCCCGATCGCAAGCTGCCCGACGCCGACATGAAGGCGTTGCAGGCGATCCTGCAGCAGACCCTGACCTACCTGGGCAACAAGCAGGATTACGAACAGCGCCTGGCCGACCTCAAGCGCCAGCTGGAAGAGGCTCCGCGCCAGACCACCGAGAACCAGCGCGAGCTGACCCGGCTCAAGGCTACCAAGGTCATCCCGGTGGCCCAACGCTATGCCACCCTCCCGGTGCCGCAGCTCGAGCAATTGCTGGTACAACGCACCACCCAGCAAGGCGACCTGCAAAAGGAGCTGGCCGAGGCCAACAGCCTGACCATTGCCGCCCAGACCCGCCCCGAGCGCGCCCAGACCGAAATCAGCAGCAGCCAGACGCGCATCCAGCAGATCAACGCCACGCTCAAACTCGGCAAAGACAATGGCAAGGCTCTCAGCGGCGACCAGCGCAACCAGTTGAACGCTGAACTGGCGGCCCTGAATGCACTGATCCCCCTACGCCGCCAGGAATTGGCCGGCAACAGCCAACTGCAAGACCTGGGCAACAGCCAGCATGACCTGATCCAGGAAAAAACCGCGCGCCTGGAGCAGGAAATCCAGGACCTGCAAACCCTGATCAACCAGAAACGCCTGGCCCAATCCCAACAGACCGTCACCCAACAGTCCATCGAAGCGCAGAAAGCCGGTGGCAGCAGCCTGTTGGCCACGGAAAGCGCGGCGAACCTCAAGCTCTCCGATTACCTGCTCAAAAGCACCGACCGCCTCAACGATCTGACCCAGAAAAACCTGCAGACCAAGCAGCAACTGGACACCGTGACCCAGAGCGATTCGGCCCTGGACGAGCAGATCAACGTGCTCAAGGGCAGCCTGCTGCTGTCCAAGATTCTGTATAAGCAGAAACAGGCCCTGCCACGCCTTACCGTGGACCGCGACCTGGCTGACGATATCGCCAACATTCGCCTCTACCAGTTCGAGGTCAATCAGCAGCGCGAGCTGATCAGTTCTCCTAGTGCCTATGTGGATAAGTTGCTGGCCGACCAGCCGCCGGACGACATCACCCCGCAACTGCGCCGCACTTTGCTGGAACTGGCGATCACCCGCAGCGACCTGCTAGAACGCCTGAGCCGCGAGCTGAGTGCATTGCTCAACGAATCCATCACCCTGCAACTGAACCAGAAACAACTGCTCAGTACAGCTACCACGTTGCGCGCGACCCTCGACGAGCAGATGTTCTGGATCCCCAGCAACAAGCCGCTGGACACCGAGTGGCTGGAAACCGTACCGGCGCACCTGAGCAAACAGATCACTACTCTGCCCTGGGCCTCCAGTGTCAGTGAGTTATATGACGGCCTGACCCAGCGCCCGCTGCTGTTCCTGCCGCTGCTGTTGCTGATTGGCGCATTGCTGTGGCGCCGCAAGGCCCTGTACCAGCGCCTGAACAAGGTTCACCTGGATATCGGCCACTTCAAGCGCGACAGCCAGTGGCACACGCCCCAGGCCATCCTGATCAATATCCTGCTGGCGATGCCGGTGTCGCTGGGCCTGGCCCTGTGCGGCTACGCCTTGCAGATCGACGCCCGTGGGCAAAACGCCAACCTGGGCGCGGCACTGCTGCAGATCGCCCAGGCCTGGCTGGTCTTCTACACCGCCTATCGCATCCTGGCGCCGGGCGGCGTGGCGGAACTGCACTTCCGCTGGGAAAAGCCTCAGGTTGAATTCCTGCAAGGCTGGGTGCGCAAGCTCGGCCTGGTGGTGCTGGCCCTGGTGGCCGTGGTGGCGATTGCCGAACACCAACCGGCGGCGCTGGCCGACGACGTGCTGGGCATCGCCGTGGTGCTCACCTGCTACGCGCTGATGGCATGGTTGCTGAGCCGCCTGCTGCTCAACAGCCCGACCCACGAAAAGGCCTCGCTGTTTCGCAAGGCCATCGGGCTGCTGTTCACCGCCCTGCCGGTCGCGCTGTTTATTGCCGTGTGCTTTGGTTACTACTACACCGCACTGAAACTCAGCGACCGGCTGATCAACACCCTGTACCTGCTGATGTTCTGGCTGGTGATCGAGGCCACCTTTGTACGCTGGTTAAGCGTCGCCGCCCGGCGTTTGGCCTACGCCCGGGCCCTGGCCAAACGCCAGGCCGCCAAGGACGCCGGTGAAGGCGAAGCCGTGGTGGAAGAGCCGACACTGGACATCGAAAAGGTCAATGAACAATCCTTGCGCCTGATCCGCCTGGCCTTGCTCGGCGGCTTTATCGCGGCGTTGTACTGGGTGTGGTCGGACCTGATCTCGGTATTTTCCTACCTGGATAACGTCACCCTGTACGAATACACCAGCGGCACGGGCGCGAATATCAGCATGGTGCCCATCAGCATCGGCGACCTGCTGGGCGCCTCGATCATCATCGGCATCACCTTCGCGCTGGCGCGCAACCTGCCCGGCCTGCTGGAAGTACTGGTGCTGTCCAAGCTCGACCTGGCCCAGGGCAGCGCCTACGCCACCACCACCTTGCTGTCCTACATCATTGCCGGCGTGGGCTTTGTGACCACGCTCTCCACCCTCGGTGTGAGCTGGGACAAGCTGCAATGGCTGGTGGCCGCGCTGTCGGTGGGCCTCGGTTTCGGTATGCAGGAGATCTTCGCCAACTTCATCTCCGGCATCATGATCCTGTTCGAACGCCCGGTGCGCATTGGCGACACCATCACCATCGGCAACCTGTCGGGGACGGTGAGCAAGATCCGCATTCGTGCCACCACCATCACCGACTTCGACAACAAGGACATCATCGTCCCGAACAAAACCTTCATTACCGGGCAACTGATCAACTGGTCGCTGACCGACACCATCACTCGGGTGACCCTCAAACTCGGGGTGGACTACGGCTCGGACCTGGACCTGGTGAAGGAATTGTTACTGAAGGCCGCACGGGAAAACCCACGGGTGTTGAAAGAGCCCGAACCCCACGTGTACTTCCTCAACTTCGGCGAAAGCACCCTGGACCACGAGTTGCGTATGCACGTACGCGACCTGGGCGACCGCAACCCGGTGCTGGACGAGGTCAACCGCTTTATCAACCGCGAATTCAAGAAACAGCACATCAACATCTCGTTCCGGCAGATGGAGATCTACCTGAAAAACCTTCACGGCCAGGAATACAAACTGGTGCCGGCCGAGGATGAGCGCAAGACCATCGTCGAGCCCGTCGACAAGCCCGACGCACCGGAGCCTCCCGCAGGCAAAGTGGTGGATGCGCCGGAGCCGCCACCGAGCAAACTCGACTAAACGCCCTATCCCCAGCAGAATACTCGGACATTCTGCTGGAGATGGCCGGTGAAAGCCCTCGACGAACTGACCTTCGACAACCGCTTCGCACGCCTGGGCGACGCGTTCTCAACCCACGTATTGCCAGAGCCCCTGGACGAACCGCGCCTGGTGGTGGCAAGCAAGGCCGCCATGGCCCTGCTGGACCTCGACCCGGCCGTGGCCGAAACATCGGTATTTGCCGAACTGTTTGGCGGCCACAAGCTGTGGGCCGAGGCAGAACCGCGGGCGATGGTCTATTCCGGGCATCAATTCGGCGGCTACACCCCGCAATTGGGCGATGGCCGCGGTCTGCTGCTGGGCGAGGTGTACAACCAGGCCGGCGAACATTGGGATTTGCACCTCAAGGGCGCTGGCATGACGCCTTACTCGCGCATGGGCGACGGGCGTGCCGTGTTGCGCTCTTCAATTCGTGAATTCCTCGCCTCCGAAGCCCTGCATGCGCTGGGCATCCCCAGCAGCCGCGCGCTGTGTGTGATCGGCTCGAGCACCCCGGTATGGCGTGAAAAACAGGAACGTGGCGCCATGGTTCTGCGCCTGGCCCAGAGTCATATCCGCTTCGGGCATTTTGAGTACTTCTACTACACCAAGAAGCCCGAACAGCAGGCCGAGCTGGCCGAGCACGTGCTGAACCTGCATTACCCCGAGTGCCGCGAGCAGCCTGAGCCGTACCTGGCGATGTTCCGCGAAATCGTCGAGCGCAATGCCGAGATGATCGCCAAATGGCAGGCTTATGGCTTTTGCCATGGCGTGATGAACACCGACAACATGTCGATCCTCGGCATCACCTTCGACTTCGGGCCGTTTGCGTTCCTTGACGACTTTGATGCGCACTTCATCTGCAACCATTCGGATCATGAAGGGCGTTATTCCTTCAGCAACCAGGTGCCGATCGGACAGTGGAACCTCAGCGCGCTGGCCCAGGCGCTTACGCCGTTTATCAGTGTTGACGCCTTGAAAGAAGCGCTTGGCCTGTACTTGCCGTTCTACCAGGCCCACTACCTGGACCTGATGCGCCGCCGGCTGGGGCTGACCACTGCCGAAGACGATGACCAGAAACTGGTGGAGGGCTTGCTCAAGCTGATGCAGAACAGCGGCGTGGACTACACGCTGTTCTTCCGGCGGCTGGGCGATGAGTCCGCGGAGCTTGCAGTGAAGCGGTTGCGCGATGACTTTGTCGACCTGGCCGGGTTCGATGCCTGGGCCGAGCGATACAAAGCCCGTATTGCGCGGGATGGGGACTACGCCCAGCAGCAACGCCGTGAGCGCATGCATGCGGTGAACCCGCTGTACATCCTGCGCAACTACCTGGCACAAAACGCCATCGCCGCCGCCGAGGCGGGGGACTACAGCGAAGTGCGACGGCTGCATGAGGTGCTTTCCAAACCGTTTGAGGAACAAGCGGGGATGGAACAATACGCGCAGCGGCCGCCGGATTGGGGCAAGCATTTGGAGATTAGTTGTTCATCGTAAGCCCCAAAGACAATGGAATTATTCTGCGGTGAATAGGCTCATCAGATCTGAGGCATACGCTGATGCTCCAGATCATAGGCCTCCACCCAGTCAGAAATGATGTCCAGTAGCCCACCCATTGGATGGTCTTCATCTTCTCCTATGATATCGAGCAGCTCATCAATCGCCTCGACCAGGGCGTCATGATCATCCTCGGTTTGGGGTTTGCGCAGCAGCGTTGCAACGTAAGGCCAATGTTCAATGGCCAGTTTCAAAGCGTCGTTCATGCTTTGTCCTTTTTATCGAGTGTTGATAAACCGCGTCGCCGACACCAGATTGAAGCCAATAGCCGCCCCCAAGGAGCCCCCGATGTCCGAAACTCTTGTAATCCCCTGCCCACATTGCAACGGTCTCAACCGCATCCCCGGCGAACGTCTGGGTGATGCGCCCAAATGCGGGCGTTGCAAGCAGCCGGTGTTGTTGAACAAGCCCTTTGAATTGAAACAAGGCGACTATGCCAGCCAGATCAAGGGCGATTTGCCGTTGCTGGTGGATGTGTGGGCGGCTTGGTGTGGGCCGTGCAAGTCGTTTGCGCCGGTATTCGAGCAGGCCGCCGGGCAGCTTGAGGGCAAGTGCCGGTTGGCGAAGCTGGACAGCGAGGCTAATCAGCAGCTGTCGGCACAGTTGGGGATTCGTTCGATTCCCAGTTTGATCCTGTTCAAGAATGGCCGCGAAGTGGCGCGCCAGAGTGGGGCGTTTCCATTGCCGCAGTTGATGAGCTGGTTGCGTAGCCAGGGCGTATAACCCCCCCTTCAGAACACCGCAGGACAGTGTGGGAGGGGGCTTGCTCCCGATAGCAGTGGGCCAGTCAAATTATCAGGTGACTGATACACCGCCATCGGGAGCAAGCCCCCTCCCACATTTTGACCGCATTTCAGCCTTGGGGCAGTGGGACTTCTCGGTCCATCATCTGGCCGACCAGCATGACGCCCAGTTCACTTAATTGGTGAATCGCCAGCGCCACATCGCGATGTTCGCCAGTGAGGTCGTTGGACAAGTTGAGTAATAGCGTGCGCACGGAGGAGAAGGTTTCGTAGCTGTTGAGAACTAGAGCTTCGGTGGGCAGGTTGGGTGACACATTGAAAAGACTGATAGACATGCATTTGTTCCCTGATAGGGCCACTACCGTTTCGCTACTAAACGAAGGGTGGCAGCTGTACACAGGTTAGTAGACCGGGGAACAAAGCAAAGACCGGCGCACCCGAAGGTGCCCTGCATACAGCCACCATCAGATAGGCGATAAACGCCATGCTTTTGGAGCGGTACAAATGCTTTGGTCGGTTGGGCTACTAAACCCGATCACTGAACATTCAGCGACCGGCAAACCTTAGAGACGCCCATCCAGACGCACAAGCCGGCGGATTCTGGCGTAGCTGTAGGCAAGGTTACAAGGCACAAGCCCTATTGCCAGACCGGTCCTACAGCCCCTGTGGGACGATTCATTGGAATGCCATCCAAATGTGGGAGGGGCTTGCCCCCGATAGCGGTGTATCAGCCAAATATGTACTGACTGACGTACCGCAATCGGGAGCAAGCCCCCTCCCACATTGGATCTGTGTGGCACTTGAAATCAGGCGTTTTCCAGCAGGTTATGCAACTCCACAAACTGCTGGGTCAGCTTGTGCCGAGGGTCCAGGTGGATCAGCGGCTTGCTCTCCTGGTGCGACTCACGCATGCGCACCGAGCTGGCCAGGTACACCGGCAGCACCGGCAGCCCTTCGGCAATCAACTCATCCAGAATCTGCTGCGGCAGGCTGGCCCGGGCCTGAAACTGGTTAACCACGATACCTTCCACTTCCAGGCCTTCATTATGGTCTTCCTTCAGTTCTTCGATTTCCGCCAGCAGGCCATACAGGGCCTGGCGCGAAAAGCTGTCGCAATCGAAGGGGATCAGCACACGATCAGCCGCAATCAGCGCAGAAACCGCATAGAAGTTCAACGCGGGTGGCGTATCGAGGTAAATCCGGTCGTAATCCTCGCTCAACTCATCCAGCAGCTTTCGCAGCTTGTTGATCTTGTGCTTGGCTTCGAGCTTGGGCTGCAGGTCTGCCAGCTCGGCAGTGGCGGTGATCACGTGCAGGTTGTCGAACGGCGTTTCGTAGATATCCACCTTGTTCTTCTTGGAAAACGGCCCGGAAGACAGGGTTTGCTTGAAAAAGTCGGCGATTCCCATGGGAATATCGTCGCCGGTCAAGCCGGTGAGGTATTGGGTCGAGTTGGCTTGTGCATCGAGGTCCACCAACAGGGTCCGGTAACCTTCGCTGGCGCTGACGGCCGCCAGGTTGCAGGCGATGCTGGACTTGCCAACCCCGCCTTTCTGATTGAACACCACGCGCCGCATGGAAAAACCTCCGTGTATCAATGAATGCCCGAGTGTAGAGCGCAAAAGCGCCCATTAGCTACCTCGTTCATCCATGCACTGCTGCATTACCGGTAAGCCTTAGTACATCACGCACAAATGAATAGGAGCGGTCCGACAATCCAAGTCGCCCCCGGGTAAGAGACAATCTGTCATTCCTGCCCACTCATTTGTAATCAGACTTGAACAATTCTTTACCAAAGTTTGCTAGAACCCCACGGCACCGGGATAATGCGCGCCATTCGGCCATCGCTGCCTGTCCCGGTATTCGGGGCTACCGGCCGCACATGGAAGCCCGCAGGGGCGGGATAACTTCTCAGTGATCAACTTCAACATCGCCCAATGGCGCGCCTGGGCTCCTGGCCTGGAGACCGCGGACGACTGGCACGCCTGGTGCCGGGCCCCGGTGTTGCTGCCTGTCAGTGAAGCCTCGCCGGATGTGTCATTTTTGCCAGCGATGCAACGCCGCCGCCTCAGCCGCCTGGCGCGCATGGCCTTCAGTGTGGGCTGGCCATTGGCCGAGGGTTTGCAGGATTTGCCCCTGGTGTTTATCTCCCGGCACGGCGAAACCCCGCGCACCCTCGATATCCTCAGCGACCTGGCCAACGACCAGCCGCTGTCGCCAACCCAGTTCAGCCTGTCGGTGCACAACGCAGTGATTGGCCTGTGGTCGATCCTGCGCAATGAAACCAGTGAAATGACCGCCCTCGCCGCCGCAGGCGATGGCCTGGAGCACGGCCTGCTCGAAGCCGCCGCACTGCTCAATGAAGGGGCCCCGGAGGTGCTGCTGGTGATCACCGAAGAACAGCCGCCCGAAGCCTACGCCGGTTGGATCGATGACGTGCCGTTCCCCTACGCCCTCGGCCTGTTGCTGACCCCGGGCGACGAGTGGCAGTTGGAACTTACCAGCGCCACTGTCCAACCCACCACCACCGCCCAGTGGCCCCATGCCCTGAACCTGCTGCGCACCCTGTTGACCGAACAGGGCGCCTGCCAACATGCCTGGAAGAACCGCGTATGGAACTGGCAACGCAAGCCCTGACCGACAAGCCTCGGGACGCCTACTACTGGCGCCTGTTCGCCACCGCCGCGAGCTTTTTCCTGTTCGGCGTGGGCGGGTTGTGCCTGCGTTTGCTGGTGTTTCCGCTGCTTAATTGCCTGCCGGGCGACGCCACGCAGCACCAGAAGCGCGCACGCCACACCATCAGTTGCCTGTTCTGGTTCTTTATCCGCTTGATGAAATCCCTGGGCATCCTCACTTTCAGCGTCGAAGGCGCCGAAAAGCTCGGGCGCCCCGGGCAGATGATCGTCGCCAACCACCCGTCGCTGATCGACGTGGTGTTCCTGATCGGCCTGATGCGCCAGACCAACTGCGTGGTCAAGCAGAGCCTGTTCCAGAACCCGTTCACCCGCGCGCCGGTGCGCGATGCCGGCTATATCAGCAACGACGGCAGCGCCGACATGCTCGATGCGGCTGCCGACGCCCTGCGCGCCGGCCAGACCCTGATCATCTTTCCCGAAGGCACCCGCACCACGCCCGGCGCGGCGCCTGCCTTTCATCGCGGTGGCGCAGCCATTGCCCTGCGCGGTGCGACAATCATCACCCCGGTGGTGATCAAGGTCAGCCCCACGACCCTGACCAAGGCCGAACCCTGGTATCGCATTCCCAAACGTCGATTCCACTTCAGTTTGCGCGTGGGAGCCGATATAGAGCCACAAGCGTTTGCCGCGCTCGGCCCCGCGCCCCAGGCTTCACGCAAGCTCAACGATTACCTGCATCACTATTTCATTAAGGAGCTCGCCGAAGATGAGCGACCAACACCGCCTTGAGCACGAGATAAAAGAGCTGATCATCGAGGCCCTGGGCCTGGAAGACATCAGCGCCGACGATATTGGCAGCGATCAGACCCTGTTCGGCGAAGGCCTGGGCCTGGACTCGGTCGACGCCCTGGAATTGGGCCTGGCGATCCAGAAAACCTACGGTATCAAGATCGATGCTGACGCCAAGGACACCCGCAATCATTTCACCAACGTGGCCAGCCTTGCGGCGTTCGTCACGGCCCGACAGGCAGCTTGAGACCGTACCATGCAAACTCGTGACGATATTTTCAACACCCTGCGCGACGCCTTGGTGGAACTGTTTGAGCTGGAACCTGAACGCGTCACCCTTGACGCCAACCTGTACCAGGACCTGGAAATCGACAGCATCGACGCCGTGGACCTGATCGACCACATCAAGCGCCAGACCGGCAAGAAGATCGCCGCCGAAGAGTTCAAGGCCGTACGCACTGTGAACGACGTGGTTGAGGCGGTGTACCGTCTGGTCCAGCCCGCCGCATGAGCCGGCTGATCGGCCTTGGACTGTTGTTGGCGGGGCTGCTGTACCCCTTCGCTGTGTATTACGGCACCGAGCACTTTGCGCCGTGGCAGTTCGGCTTGTTGCTGGGCAGTTTGTGGCTGCTGCGCGCCCTGACGGCTGCGCGGCGCCCGGGCAGCCGCTGGATGGCGGCGACGGTGATCCTGTTCTGCCTGCTGCTGGCCTGGTTCGATAACCCGCAGTGGCTGCGCTGGTACCCAAGCCTGGTCAGCGCGTTCATGTTGGCGCTGTTCGGCCTGAGCCTGAAATACGGCCCGCCGATGGTCGAGCGCTTGGCACGCATGACTGACCCGCAGCTGCCGCCGAAGGCAATCGTGTATACCCGCCAGGTCACCGTGGTGTGGAGTGCATTTTTTCTGTGTAATGGCTTGCTCGCCGCCGCACTCACGCTGTGGGCGCCGCTGAGCTGGTGGACGTTGTACAACGGCTTGATCGCCTACGGGCTGATGGCGCTGTTGTTTGCCGTGGAATGGCTGGTACGACAAAGGCTTCGAGGCCGCGTATGAATGGGTTGAAACTTGAGCACTTGTTGCTTGAGCCGCTGCAACAGCGCTCGGTCACCACCGAGCCTGACATGAACCACGCCCAACTGTGGGAAGCGTCACTGCGCCTGGCGGCCGGCCTGCAGGCGCGAGGCATCCGGCGCCTGGCCGTGTACCTGGAAGACGCCGGCGTCCTGGCGGTTGCCTTGCTGGGCGCCTGGCGCGCCGGTGCCAGCGTGTTGCTGCCCGCCGACCTGCAACCCCAGACCCGCCAACGCTGGGCGCCTGCCGTTGACGCCTGGCTGACCGAAGCCGCTGACCTCGAGGCGCTGTACCAGGCGCCACTGAGCCCTGCGGTTCTTGATCTGGACAGCTGCCAACTGAGCCTGTGTACCTCCGGCTCCAGCGGTGAGCCCAAGCGCATCGACAAATCCCTGCGCCAACTGGCCAATGAAGTCCAGGCGCTGGAAGCCCTGTGGGGGGCGGACCTCAAAGACGCCTGCATCATCGGCAGCGTCGCTACCCAGCACATCTACGGCTTGCTGTTTCGCGTGCTGTGGCCGCTGTGCGCCGGCCGCAGCTTTGTGCGCCAGCAACTGGCATTTCCCGAGGACATGCAGCGCGCCAGCCGCGAGCACCCACAATTTGCCTGGGTTGCCAGCCCGGCGCTGCTCAAGCGCATGGGCGACAACCTCGACTGGGCGGCACTGAGCCAAGTAGCGCGAGTGTTTTCCTCCGGCGGTGCTTTACCGGTTGAAGCCGCCGGCAGCCTATACGACCGCTTGCAGCAATGGCCGACGGAAATTCTCGGCAGCTCGGAAACCGGCGGCATCGCCTGGCGCCAGGGCGCGCAACCCTGGCAGCCGTTTGCCGATGTGCAACTGAGCCAGGATGCCGACGGCGCGCTGCGCATCGCATCAAAATACCTGCCCGAAGGGCATGTGGAGCAGACCGCCGACGCCGCACGCATCCATGCCGATGGCCGTTTCGAATTGCTGGGCCGTCTGGACCGCATCGTCAAGCTGGAAGAAAAACGCATCTCCCTGCCGATGCTGGAACAAGCGCTGATGACCCACCCCTGGGTTGCGGAAACCCGCCTGGGCGTGGTGCAGGAAAACCGCGCCTCCCTCGGTGCCCTGGTGGTACTCAGCGCGGCTGGCCTGCACGCCCTGCGCAACCAGGGCCGGCGCACGCTCACCCAAACCCTGCGCCAGCACCTGGGCCAACATTGCGAAGCCCTGGCTCTGCCCCGGCGCTGGCGATTGCTGCGCCAATTGCCGCTGAACAGCCAGGGCAAGCTGCCCCAGGCCGACATCGAAGCACTTCTGCTGGCTCCCCGGCCAAAAGCCCCCGAAGTGCTGGAGCAGGTCGAAGCCGATGGCGAATGGACCGTGCAACTGAGCGTTCCGCCGGACCTGGCCTATTTCAGCGGGCACTTCCCGGTGACGCCTGTGCTGCCAGGCGTGGTGCAGGTGGAGTGGGCATTCAACCTGGGCCAGCAACTGCTGGAGTTGCCGGGCACATTCGCCGGGATGGAAGTGCTCAAGTTCCAGCAACTGGTGCGTCCAGGCGATCAAATCGAACTGCACCTGCGCTTTGACCGGGAACGCCGCAAGCTGTACTTCGCCTACCGCAACGGCATCGCTGCCTGTTCCAGCGGACGGATAGTGCTGGAGGCTGCACATGCATAACCCTTGCGCCCTGATCCCGGTCTACAACCACGAAGCCGCCGTGCCCGCGGTGGTCCACAGCCTGCTCGACAGCGGCCTGCCCTGCCTGCTGGTCGACGATGGCAGCAGCCCGGCCTGCGCAGCGGTGCTGGCGCAACTGGCGACGCTGGACAGCGTCACCCTGCTGACCCTGCCCAGCAACCAAGGCAAAGGCGGCGCGGTCATGGCCGGTTTCCGGGAAGCGGCGCGCCTGGGTTACACCCACGCCCTGCAAGTGGATGCCGACGGCCAGCATGACTTGCGTGAGGTCGAGACCTTTATCGATACCTCCCGCCGGCACCCCAACGCGATCATCTGCGGCTACCCCGAATACGACGACAGCGTGCCCAAAGGCCGCTTGTATGCGCGCTACCTGACCCACGTGTGGGTGTGGATCAACACCCTGTCGTTGCAGATCCGCGACTCGATGTGCGGCTTTCGCGTGTACCCGCTGGCGCCGACCCTGGCCTTGATGGACTCGGCTTATATCGGCACGCACATGGATTTCGACTCCGACATCCTGGTGCGCCTGGCCTGGCGCAACCAACCGATGCGCTGGCTGCCGACCCAGGTGCACTACCCGGCTGACGGCTTGTCGCACTTTCGCTTGTTCCGCGACAACGTTCGCATCAGCGCTATGCATACGCGGCTGTTTTTCGGCATGTTGGTGCGTGCGCCGATGATCCTGTGGCGACGGTGGCAGGCATGAGCGACAGCACCAAGCACTGGGCCGATCGCGAGGAACGTGGCAGCTTCTGGTTGATGAAATTCACCGCGGTCGCGGCAAAAATCCTCGGTCGTCGTTTGTTGAGCCCGTTGCTGTACAGCATCGTTTTTTACTTCTTCCTGTTCGGCCGCACCGCCCGCCACAGCGCCTGGCAATACCAGCAGCGCCTGGCCGAATGGAGTGGGCGCAATGAGCTGCATCCCACCCACAGGAAAGTCTTCGGCCAGTTCATGGCCTTCGCCGATTCGCTGCTGGACAAGCTCGATGTGTGGAACGGCAAGCTAAGCCTGGAGCAGATCGACATCGACGACCCGGCGCAATTGCGCGGGCAACTGCGTGGCGCACGCGGGCAGATGCTGGTGGGCGCGCACCTGGGCAACCTCGAAGTGTGCCGCGCCCTGGCGGAGATCGGTGAGCAGGTGACCATGAACGTGCTGGTGCACACCAAGCACGCCGAGCGTTTTAACCGCCTGTTGGGCGAAGCCGGCGCCACCCATTTGCGCCTGATCCAGGTCAGCGAACTGGACCCGGCCACCATGCTCCTGCTCAGCCAGCGCCTGGACGACGGCGAGTGGCTGGCGATTGCCGGCGACCGCATACCGCTGCACGGCGGGCGCACGGTGCGCGTGGACTTTCTCGGCCATGCCGCCGCCTTCCCCCAAGGCCCGTGGCTGCTGGCCGGCCTGCTCAAATGCCCGGTGAACCTGCTGATGTGCCTCAAACACCAAGGCCGCTATCGCCTGACCATCGAGCCTTTCGCGCCGTTGATCGAATGGAAGCGCAGCACCCGCGAGCAAGTGATTGCCGAGTGGACCGCACGCTACGCCGCACGCCTGGCCCAGTTTTGCCTGCAAGCGCCCCAACAATGGTTCAACTTTTACCCTTTCTGGAAGACCGATGACGACGCATCTTGAGCCGGTAACCTTTGGCGAACGCCCTTTGCGCATCGAAGACGTGCTGGCCCTGGCCAACCGTCAGGTGCCCACGCAATTGCAAGATGACGTGGCGTATCGCCAACGCATCGCCAAGGGCGCGCAGTTCCTCGACTCGCTGCTGGACAAGGAAGGCGTGATCTACGGCGTGACAACCGGCTACGGCGATTCCTGCGTGGTGGCGGTGCCGCTGGAACATGTCGAGGCGCTGCCCCGTCATCTGTACACCTTTCATGGGTGCGGGTTGGGCAAGTTGCTCGATGCCCAGGCGACCCGGGCGGTACTGGCGGCGCGTTTGCAGTCGCTGTGTCACGGCGTGTCCGGGGTACGCGTGGAACTGCTGGAGCGCCTGCACACCTTCCTCGAACACGACGTACTGCCGCTGATCCCGGAAGAGGGTTCGGTGGGTGCCAGCGGCGACTTGACGCCGCTGTCCTACGTGGCCGCGACCTTGTCCGGCGAACGTGAAGTGCTGTTCCGAGGCGAACGTCGCCAGGCGGCCGAAGTGCATCGCGAACTGGGCTGGGAGCCGCTGGTATTGCGGCCCAAGGAAGCCCTGGCGTTAATGAACGGCACCGCGGTAATGACCGGCATTGCTTGCCTGGCCTTCGCCCGCGCCGACTACCTGCTGCATCTGGCCACGCGCATCACCGCGCTGAATGTGGTGGCGCTGCAAGGCAACCCGGAGCACTTCGACGAGCGCCTGTTCGCCGCCAAGCCGCACCCAGGCCAGATGCAAGTCGCCGCTTGGCTGCGCAACGACCTGGCGATTGATGCGCCAACGGCGCCGCTGCATCGCTTGCAGGATCGCTACTCCTTGCGTTGCGCCCCTCATGTCCTCGGTGTGCTGGCCGACAGCCTGAACTGGCTGCGCTCATTTATCGAGATCGAGCTCAACAGCGCCAACGACAACCCAATCATCGACGCCGAAGCAGAACGCGTGCTGCACGGCGGGCACTTCTACGGCGGGCATATCGCCTTCGCTATGGACAGCCTCAAGACCCTGGTGGCCAACGTCGCCGACCTGCTCGACCGCCAGCTCGCGCTGCTGGTGGACGTGCGTTACAACCATGGCCTGCCAAGCAACCTGTCGGGCGCCCCCGAAGACCGCGCGATGATCAACCATGGCTTCAAGGCCGTGCAGATCGGTACCAGCGCCTGGACCGCCGAAGCCTTGAAAAACACCATGCCGGCCAGCGTGTTCTCACGCTCCACCGAGTGCCACAACCAGGACAAGGTCAGTATGGGCACCATCGCCGCCCGCGACGCCATCCGTGTGCTGGAGCTGACCGAACAGGTCGCCGCCGCTACCCTGCTCGCTGCCAACCAGGGCGTGTGGCTGCGCGCCCAGGCCCAGGATGCACGACCGCTGCCACCGGCATTGGCCGCGATGCACGCAGAGCTGGCCAAGGACTTCCCGCCGGTCATCGAAGACCGCGCCCTGGAAAGCGAACTGCGCCTGTGCCTGCAACGTATCGCCGAGCAACACTGGGGGCTGCATGCGTAGTCAGGGTGTGTTGCACAGCGACACGCAAATCCTCGTGCCGTTTTTCGATATCGACACCATGAACGTGGTTTGGCACGGGCATTACGTGAAGTACCTGGAAGTGGCGCGCTGTGCGTTGCTGGACAAGATCGGCCATAACTACGCGGCGATGCTCGAGTCCGGCTACGCCTGGCCGGTGATCGACATGCAGCTACGCTATGTACGTGGCGCCACCTTCGGCCAGACCCTCAATGTGCGCGCCAGCCTGGTGGAGTGGGAGAATCGTTTGAAGGTCAACTACCTGATCACTGACCTGGCCAGCGGCGAGCGCTTGACCCGCGCCAGCACCGTGCAGGTGGCGGTGGAAATCGCCAGCCGCGAGATGCAGCTGGCCTCGCCCAGAGTATTCACCGACGCCGTAGAGAGAGCTTTGAAATGAGATCCCCTGTGGGAGTGGGCTTGCCCGCGATGGACGTTAACGATAACGCGCGCCAACTGACACTGCGCAGCGCCCTCAGGTTTTTCGCGAGCAAGCTCGCTCCTACAGGGGTCGCGTTGTTGCTGAGCTTCAATGCCCAGGCTTTCGACTTGCAGCAGTTGAGCGACCAGCTTGCAAAACCTTCCGTCATCCACGGCAACTTCATCCAGGAAAAACACCTGCGCGCCCTGCCCCAGCCACTCGTCAGCAAAGGCACCTTCGTGCTCGCCAAGGACCATGGCCTGCTGTGGCTGCTCAAAACCCCGCTGCAACAGGACTACCGCATCAACGCCCAAGGCATAGCCCGGCGTGACGCCAACGGCTGGCAACCGCTGCCGAACAAGAGCGCCGGCGCCGAGCAGAATCGCCTGTTCCTCGCGGTGCTGCAGGGCGACAGCAGCGGTTTGCAGCGTGACTTCGAACTGCAACTGCAAGGCCAGGCCCAGCAATGGAAGCTCACCCTGATCCCGCGCTCGCTGCTGCTCAAGCAAGTGTTCACCCGGATCAATATCGACGGCGGCGAGCTGGTGCACACCATCGAACTGCTGGAAACCCAGGGCGACAGCACCGTGCTGCGCATGCAGGAGAGCACGGCCAGCCAGCCCTTGAGCGCAGCGGAGCAACACGACTTTGCCCAGTGAGCGCCTGCTGCCGCGCCTGTTCCTGATCCTGCTGGTGGCCGTACTGGCCCTGGCCGGCTGGCAGTGGCGCCATGGCGCGCCGTTGTCGGCCAACCTGATGGAACTGGTGCCCGGCAGTACGCCAGACGCCCTTGAGCAGCAAGCCGAACAGCGCATGCAGGAGCCGCTCAACCGCGAAATGTTGGTGTTGGTCGGGCACGCCGACCGCCAGCAAGCGCTGGCCGTGGCGCAACAATTGGGCGAGCGCTGGCAGGCCAGCGGCTTGTTTGAAAAAGTGCAGTGGAACCTGCAAGCCGACCTGCCAGCACTGCGCGAGCAACTGCTGCGCGGGCGCTTGTCGATGCTCTCGGCCAAGGACCGCGAGCAGCTGATTGAGCAACCCGACGCCTTTATCCAGCAGCGGGTACAAGCGCTGTTCGATCCCTTCACCGGCTTCAGCCTGGTGCCGAGCCAGGACGACTGGCTGGGCCTGACCGGGCGCATCCAGAACAGTCAGCCGCAACACGGCTCGGTGCAACTGGATATCGGCAGCGGCGCCTTGATCGCCGACGCCGACGGCAAAAGCTGGGTGCTGCTGCGGGCGCGCACCACCGGCAATGCCTTCGATATGCAATTGCCGCTGCAAGTGGCGGACCTGCTCCAGGCCAGTCGCGCACAAGCTGACGAGCAAGGCGCGCATCTGCTCGCCGCCAGCGGCTTGCTCTATGCCGCCAACGGGCAACGCCAGGCCACCCGGGAAATCACCTGGGTCGGCGGCGGTGCGACCGTCGGCATCCTGCTGTTGCTGCTGCTGGCATTCCGACGCTGGCGCGTATTGCTGGCGTTTGTGCCGGTGCTGGTGGGCATGCTGTTTGGCGCGGTGGCCTGCGTGGCGCTGTTCGGGCATATGCATGTGATGACCCTGGTGCTGGGTTCCAGCCTGATCGGCGTGGCGGTGGATTACCCACTGCACTACCTGTCGAAAAGCTGGAGCCTGCAACCCTGGCGCAGTTGGCCGGCGTTGCGCCTGACCCTGCCGGGGCTGAGCCTGAGCCTGGCCACCAGTTGCATCGGCTACCTGGCATTGGCCTGGACACCGTTCCCGGCCCTGACACAGATCGCGGTGTTCTCCGCCGCCGGGCTGGTCGGTGCTTATTTGTGCGCCGTGTGCCTGTTGCCGGCGTTGCTCAAGGGTGTGGAACTGCGCCCGGCGCAATGGCCGCTGCGCATCGCCGAAAGTCTTTGGCAGATGCGTACGGCGCTGATCAAGCACGTGCCCAGTTCAGTGCTGCTGGTGTGGGTACTGTTGTTCTGCGCCGGGGGCCTGTGGCAACTGAACAGCAAGAACGATATCCGCCAATGGATCGGCGCGCCGCCGCAATTGCTCCAGGAAGCCCAGGCCGTAGCGCGCATCACCGGGTTCCAGCCGACCAGCCAGTTTTTCCTGGTGCGGGCCGACAATCAGCAGCAGTTGCTGGAACGCCAAGTCGCCTTGGGTAAACGCCTGGATCAGTTGGTGAATATGGACAAGCTCCAGGGTTACCTGGCGCTCAATCAATTGGTGAGTCTCCCCGACGAGCAGCAACAACTGCGGGACGCCCTGAACAATCTGGCGCAACACTGGCAGCCGCTGCTGGACCTGGGTGTGCCCGCCAGCGCCCTGCAAGCCGAAGTCGCGCAGTTGCAGGCGCTGCCCACCGCCGACATCGACGCTGCGCTGCAAGGCCCACTTGCCGAACCCTGGCGCACGCTGTGGCTCGGCCCGGTCGACGGCGGCGTGGCGGCCATGGTCAGCCTGCAAGGCTTGAACAACCCGGCGCTGCTGCGGGTGCAGGCACTGGACTTGCCCGGTGTGCAATTGGTCGATCGCCTGGGCGACTTGAACCGGGTTTTTGCTGACACGCAAATCAGCGCCGCCGAATTGAAGTTGATGTCCTGCGTGCTGATTGTACTGTTGCTGATTGCACCCTTTGGTTTTGGCGGTGCCTTGCGTATCGTCGCCCTGCCGCTGCTGGCCGCGCTGTGCAGCCTGGCCAGCCTCGGCTGGCTGGGCCAGCCACTGACCCTGTTCAGCCTGTTCGGCCTGTTGCTGGTGACGGCCATCAGCGTTGACTATGCGATTTTGATGCGCGAGCAGATCGGCGGCCCGGCTGTCAGCCTGTTGGGGACGCTGCTGGCAGCACTGACGACTTGGTTGTCGTTCGGCCTGCTGGCAGTCTCCAGTACACCGGCGGTGAGTAATTTCGGCCTGTCGGTCAGCCTCGGCCTGGCGTTCAGCTTTATGCTGGCGCCCTGGGCCGGGCAGCAGAAACACACCTTATGAATGCGATTATCGCCCATGCGGCAAGGAGCCCTCGTGCCCATAGTTGAAATGGAACGTCGCCAGGTGGTGGTGATCGGTGCCGGGCCTTCCGGTGCTATCGCGGCCGCGCTGTTAAAGCGCAAAGGGCATGATGTATTGATCATCGAGCGCGAGCATTTCCCGCGCTTTTCGATTGGCGAAAGCCTGCTGTCGCACTGTATCGACTTTATCGAAGAAGCGGGCATGCTCGACGCCGTACAAGCGGCGGGCTTCCAGGTAAAAACCGGCGCTGCCTTCGCCTGGGGCGAGCGCTACAGTGCGTTTGATTTTGGTGACACGTTCAGCAACGGCAAGCCCACCACTTACCAGGTGCAACGCGGCGAGTTCGACAAATTGCTGGCCGATCAGGCGGCGTTGCAGGGCGTGGACATCCGCTATGGCCACACCATTGTCGGCGTGGATTTCTCCGGCGAGTGCCGCTACCTGCATGTGTGCCGACAGAACGGCAGCGAGTACCACATCAAGGCCAAGTTCGTGCTCGACGCCAGCGGCTATGGTCGCGTGCTGCCGCGTCTGCTGGACCTTGAAGCACCGTCGAACTTTCCGCTGCGCCAGGCCGTGTTTACCCACGTCGAAGACCACATCGCACACCCAGGCTTTGATCGCACCAAGATCCTCGTCACCACCCATCCAACCCAGCGCGATATCTGGTTCTGGACCATCCCGTTCAGCAATGGCCGCTGCTCAGTGGGCGTGGTTGCGGCCAAGGCGCATTTCGATGGCCGCGACAGCGACCTCGACGCCTGCCTGCGCAGCTTCATCGACGAAACGCCAAGCCTGTCCGGCGTGCTCAGCAATGCCGTATGGGACACCCCGGCGCGCAGCATCGGTGGTTACTCGGCCAACGTCAAAACCCTGCACGGCCCGGGCTTTGCGCTGCTGGGCAATGCGGCGGAATTCCTCGACCCGGTGTTCTCTTCGGGCGTGACCATCGCCATGCGTTCGGCGAGCATGGCCGCTGCGGTCCTGCATCGTCAGCTCAACGGTGAGACTGTCGACTGGCAAAGCGAATTCGCCGAGCCCTTGAAACGTGGTGTCGACACCTTCCGCTGCTACGTCGAAGGCTGGTATGCCGGCACATTCCAGGACGTGATTTTCCATCCTGGCAGCTCACCGGAGATTCGCCGCATGATCAGCGCGATCCTGGCCGGCTACGCCTGGGATGAGCGCAACCCGTTTGTCAGCGAACCGAAGCGGCGGTTGCGGATGTTGTCGGATATTTGTGCGAGTGAAGTGGTATGAGCAGTCCTGCCGTTGGAAAAAACTACCTGAGCAAGAATTACGTCGAAGAAACCAGGTTCGGCTTCTGGTTCCTGCGCAGCCATACCTGGCAGCATCACGTCTTGCGCGTGGCGATCAATGACCTGCGCAGCCTGTTCAGCGAGCCGCTGCCGTTGGCGCCGGTATTGCTCGACGCCGGTTGCGGCCAGGGGAAATCCTTTCGCTTGCTGCAGGAGGTGTTTGCGCCCTCACGCCTGATCGGCCTGGATGCTGACCCCCACAGCCTCGAACTGAGCCGCGAAGAAGCCGAGCGCCAGGGCATGGCTGTCGAGTTGATCGGCAGCGACTGCGCCACCCTAAAGGTACCGGATGCCAGCGTGGATATCGTGTTCTGCCACCAGACCTTTCACCACTTGGTCGAGCAACATCGCGCGCTCAAGGAGTTTTATCGGGTGCTCAAGCCGGGCGGTTATCTGCTGTTTGCCGAATCCACCGAAGCCTATATCGACACCTGGGTGATTCGCTGGCTGTTCCGCCACCCGATGCATGTGCAGAAAAGCGCCGAGCAATACCTGGAGATGCTCCGCGAGCAGGGCTTTGAATTTGCCCCGCAAAATGTCTCGTACCCCTACCTGTGGTGGAGCCGCTCCAGCGACTTCGGCCTGCTGGAGCGCTGGGGCCTGCGCAAGGCGCCGCCGGTAGGCCAGCGCGAGGAAACCCTGGTCAACTGCGTAGCGCGTAAACCTTTGGAGAATGCTGCCCCATGATGCGCCTGCTGTTGATCGGTTGCGTATTGCTGCTGAGCGCCTGCGCCAGCCAGGCACCGCTGCCGGAAAGAATGCCAACCCTGGCCTTGCCGATGCAATTACACGTGCAACGCCTTGCGGACGGCCAGAGCCAGGATTGGTTGCTGGTGATCCAACGCGAAGGCAGCGCGATTCGCTGGTCGATGATGGACCCACTGGGCATTCCCCTGGCCCGGCAAAAGCTGGTCGATGGCCAATGGCAGGCCGACGGTTTGCTGCCACCCAATCCCCAGGCCCGGGAGTTGTTCGCCGCGCTGCTGTTTGCCCTGACCTCGGCCGATGAAGTGCCGGCGCTGTATCCGCACGCCCAGGCCATGGACTTGACGCGCACGCTGCCGGGCCATTGGCAGATCGTCTATCAGTCCTCCGAGGTGTTCAGCGTGAACATGGCGGCCCAGCCGTTGCGTTATCGCATTACTCCGCTGGGTCTCAAACGATGACCGCTTACCTCAATGCCCTCGGCGTGATCTGCGCCCTTGGCCGCGGCCAGGCCGAAGTCAGCCGCAGGCTGTTTGCCGGCGACTGCTCGGGCATGCGCGCCGAAGGCGGTTGGGTGCCGGAGCGCGTGGTGCCGGTGGCGGCCGTGCACGGCGAGCTGGCGCCCCTGCCGGTGACGCTGGGCCAACAGAGCAGCCGCAATAACCAGTTGCTGTTGGAAGCGGCATTGCAGATCGAAGCTCAGCTGCGCCAGGCGATCCAAACCTACGGGCCTTCGCGGGTCGGCATTGTGCTCGGCACCAGCACCTCAGGCATCGATGAGGCCAGCCGCGGCATTGCCCACTACCTGCGCGACCAGCAATTCCCCGCCGACTACGACTACCAGCAACAGGAACTCAGCGCCCCGGCGAATTTCCTCGCCGACTGGCTGCAACTGAGCGGCCCGGCCTATGTGATTTCTACCGCCTGCACCTCCAGCGCCCGTGCACTGATGAGTGCCCAGCGCCTGCTGGATCTCGGCATCTGCGATGCGGTGATCTGCGGCGGCGTGGACAGCCTGTGCAAGCTGACACTGAACGGTTTCACCGCATTGGAGGCGGTCTCCAGCGAGCGCTGCAATCCGTTCTCGGTGAACCGCAACGGCATCAATATCGGTGAAGCGGCGGTGCTGTTCCTGATGAGCCGCGAGCCGGCACCGATCGCCTTGCTGGGCAGCGGAGCCAGTTGCGATGCCCACCATATCTCCGCGCCGGAGCCCAGCGGCAAGGGCGCGCTGCAAGCGATGCGCAAGGCCCTGGCCAACGCAAAGCTGGCTCCCGAGCAGATCGGCTACCTGAACCTGCACGGCACCGCCACCCAACACAACGACGCCATGGAAAGCCTGGCGGTCGCCAGCCTGTTCCCCGATGGCGTAGCCTGCTCGTCGACCAAACCCATGACCGGTCACACCCTCGGCGCTGCCGGAGCCCTGGAAGCGGCGTTTTGCTGGTTGAGCCTGAGCCACGGCTTGCTGCCACCCCACGTATGGGACGGCCAAGCCGATCCGGCGCTGCCCGCCTTGCAATGGACACGCAGCGGCGACACCTTGGAAAAAACCTGCCTGATGAGCAACTCGTTTGCCTTCGGAGGCAACAACGTCAGCCTGATAATTGCAGAGGCCCCATGATCGATTGGCCACTTGCCGAACTACTGCCCCATGCGGGCGACATGATCCTGATCGACCAGGTGCTGTCGTTCGATGAAGAGCAGGTCCGCACCCGCGTCACCGTCAAGCCCGGCGGCCTGTTCAACCGCCCTGACGGCAGCCTGCCGGCCTGGGTCGGCCTGGAGTTGATGGCGCAAAGCGTCGCCGCCTATGCCGGCTGCCGTGCGCGCCAGCAAGGCCAGGCGGTAGAGCTGGGCTTCCTGTTGGGCACGCGCAAATTCGAGTGCAACGTGGAGCACTTTCCCGCCGGCGCCGAGCTGAATATCCACGGCCTGCGTTCCCTGGAAGACGACAACGGCATGGGTGTGTTCGAATGCCACCTCACCGGCGACGGTATCCAGGCCAGCGCCCGCTTGAACGTATTTCGACCGCCCCAGGCGGCCAACTATCTAGATGAATCGAAGGACCAAACGCCATGACTGAATCCGTACTGGTCACCGGCTCCAGCCGTGGCATCGGCCGCGCCATTGCCCTGCGCCTGGCCCAGGCCGGCCATGACATCGTGCTGCATTGCCGCAGTGGTCGCGCCGAAGCCGACGCCGTGCAGGTCGAGATCGAGGCCCTGGGGCGCAAGGCGCGGGTGCTGCAATTCGACGTGTCCGACCGCGCCAATTGCAAGGCCATCCTTGAAGCCGATGTGGAGCAACATGGCGCCTACTACGGCGTGGTGCTCAATGCTGGCCTGACCCGCGACGGCGCGTTCCCGGCGCTGTCGGAAGACGACTGGGACGTAGTGATGCGCACCAACCTTGATGGTTTCTACAACGTGCTGCACCCGGTAATGATGCCGATGATCCGCCGCCGCGCCGCCGGGCGCATCGTGTGTATCACGTCGGTCTCCGGGTTGATCGGCAACCGCGGCCAGGTCAACTACAGCGCTTCAAAAGCCGGCCTGATCGGCGCGGCCAAGGCATTGGCCATCGAGTTGGGCAAGCGCAAGATCACCGTCAACTGCGTGGCGCCCGGGTTGATCGATACTGCGATGCTGGATGAAAACGTCCCCGTTGAAGAACTGATGAAAATGATCCCCGCGCAACGCATGGGGACCCCGGAAGAAGTCGCCGGCGCAGTGAATTTCCTGATGTCGGCCGAAGCCAGCTATATCACGCGCCAGGTGCTGGCCGTGAACGGAGGCCTGTGCTGATGAAGCGCGTCGTCGTCACTGGCATGGCCGGCATGACCTCCCTGGGTAGCGACTGGGGGACCATTGCCGCCAACTTTCGCGCCAACCGCAGTGGCATCCGGCGCATGGATGAGTGGGACCGCTTTACCGAATTGAACACGCGCCTGGCCGGGCCCATTGATGATTTCGTCGTGCCCGCCCACTGGACCCGCAAGCAGCTGCGCAGCATGGGCCGCGTCTCGCGCCTGGCAGTGTGGGCGGCGGAACAGGCGTTGCACGACGCCGGTCTGCTCGGTGACGAGTCGATCAAGGACGGGCGCATGGGCGTGGCCTGTGGCTCGTCCACCGGCAGCACTGATGAGATCAAGGCCTTCGGCAATATGCTGCTCAACTCGGTGGCCGAAGGGCTCAACGCCAACTCCTATGTGCGCATGATGCCCCACACCACAGCGGCGAATATCAGCATCTTCTTTGGCCTCACCGGGCGTTTGATCCCCACGTCCAGCGCCTGCACCAGCGGCAGCCAGGGCATCGGCTACGCCTACGAGGCGATCAAGTTCGGGCGGCTGCCCTTGATGCTCGCCGGTGGCGCCGAAGAGCTCTGCCCCACCGAAGCCATGGTGTTCGATGCGCTCTACGCCACCAGCCTGAAGAACGACGCACCGCAAACCAGCCCACGCCCCTACGACAGCGGCCGCGATGGCCTGGTGATCGGCGAAGGCGGCGGCATGCTGGTGCTCGAGGAGCTGGAACATGCCCTGGCGCGGGGTGCGCACATCCACGCCGAGCTGGTCGGTTTTGGCAGCAACGCCGACGGCCAGCACACCACCCGCCCGGAGCAGAAAACCATGCGCCGCGCCATGGAACTGGCCCTGGAAGATGCCGGGCTTGAACCGTCCGCCATTGGCTACGTCAACGGCCATGGCACCGCCACCGACCAGGGCGACATCGCCGAAACCCTAGCCACCAGCAGCCTGTTCGGCAGCCGCATGCCGATCAGCTCGCAGAAGAGTTTCCTCGGCCACACCCTGGGTGCCTGCGGCGCGCTGGAGTCGTGGTTCAGCATCGAAATGATGAACCGCGACGAGTACGTGCACACCTTCAACCTGGACTCGGTCGACCCGCAATGCGGCGAGCTCGATTACCTGCAAGGGGGCTTTCGGCAGATGCACAACGACTATGTGATGAACAACAACTTCGCTTTCGGCGGCGTCAACACCTCGTTGATCTTCCGCCGCTGGTCCTGACTTTTAATCGATTGGAGAAAACGGAATGTCTTCCCTGCTACGCGCGACCCTGATCACCCTGGCCCTGCTGACCACCGCCGGTTGCACCAGCAAGCCGGTGCTCAACACCCAACATGACTTGCCGGCCACCAGCCAGGTCAGCGAAGAAAAGATGAAACAGGCCATCGTCGCTGCCCTGCAGAAACGTGAGTGGACCGTGCAACGCCTGAGCCCGCAGCTGGTGCAGGCCGAGATCACCGTGCGCGGCCAGTTCTATGCCGCCATCGATATCCGCTACACCCGTAACAACTACGCCATCACCTACCGCGACAGCCGCGACCTGGGCTACAAGGACGGCAAGATCCACCGCAACTACAATCGTTGGATAAGCATGCTGGATCGGGATATTTTGGCGGGGTTACGCTCGGCCGGGATGCAGTAAGGCCAAATGTGGGAGGGGCTTGCTCCCGATAGCAGTGTGTCAGTCTCAGTCTCTCTAACTGAACCACCGCTATCGGGAGCAAGCCCCCTCCCACATGAGATATGCCATGTTCTCAAGGGCGTTATTCAGATGCCCTGTGCGTCAACAACTCCACAAACCCCTTCGCCATCGGCGTTTGCACGCCCTTGCGCTGTACCAGCCACACCGCCGTCATCGCCTCTGGGTCGAGCAGCGTGCGATAGACCACGCCATCAATGCGAATACGCTGGTAAGACGCCGGCAACACCGACACGCCCAACCCCGCCGCCACCAGGCCGATGATGGTCATCGCCTCCCCCGCTTCCTGGGCAAAATGCGGGCTGAACCCGGCGTCGCGGGCCAGGTTGAGCAGTTGGGCATACAGGCCGCTGCCGTAGGTGCGTGGGAAAAACACAAAGGGCTCCTGCGCCAATTGCGCCAGGTGCAAGCCGCGCTCGCTGCCTTCCACCAAGGGATGGCCGGCGTTCAAGACCGCGACCAGCGGCTCGCGCATCAACTCGACCACGCTCAGCGAATCGGGCAATGGCAAAGGTCGCATCAGCCCGACCTGGATCGACTCATCCACCAGCGACTCGGCCACCTCGGTGCTGCTCATCTCTTGCAAGTTGAGGTGCACGGCCGGGAAAGCCTGGCGAAACGCAAAGATCGCCTGGGGAATGCTGGAATTGAACGGTGCGGAAGACGTGAAGCCGATCTTCAATTCCCCGAGCTCTCCCGATTGCGCCCTGCGCGCCACGTCCGCCGCCTTGTCGACCTGGGCCAGTACCAGTCGCGCCTCTTGCAGGAACAGCCGCCCTGCCTCGCTCAGCTCGACCCGACGATTGGTGCGCTCAAATAGCCGCGCACCCACCTCTTGTTCCAGCGCCTGGATCTGTTGGCTCAGGGGCGGTTGCGAGATACCCAGCACCTGCGCGGCGCGACCAAAATGCAGTTCTTCGGCGACGGCGATGAAGTACCGCAGATGACGTAATTCCATGTATCCCTCATTAGGTCGTAAAACCTATCAAACAGGTCGAACAATATATTGGAAAGAATCATTAGGCAGCTATATTCTTTTTTGCATTGCCGGTCCTGGCAGCCCTTCCTCCCCGAGGTCTCCGTGAATTCTGCTGTTGCTCCACTCACCCAACAAACGCCCCCCTCCGCCCTCGACGAAGTGGTGGCGCAGCTCAATGACGCGTACATCGAAAAAGGCACGCCGATGTTCATGCGCACGGTGCTGGCGCTGTTCTCCGGTGGGTTTGCCACCTTTGCCCTGTTGTATTGCGTACAGCCGATGATGCCGGCGCTGTCCCACGAGTTTTCCATCAATGCGGCGCAAAGCAGCCTGATTCTATCGGTGGCGACCGCGATGCTTGCCTGCGGCCTGCTGGTCACCGGGCCAATTTCCGACAGGCTGGGGCGCAAGCCGGTGATGGTCGCCGCGTTGTTCTGCGCCGCACTCGCCACCATCGCCAGCGGTCTGATGCCGACCTGGGAGGGGATTCTGCTGATGCGGGCGTTGGTGGGCCTGTCCCTGAGCGGCCTGGCCGCCGTGGCGATGACCTACCTCAGCGAAGAGATCCACCCGCAGCACATCGGCCTGGCCATGGGTTTGTACATCGGCGGCAACGCGATTGGAGGCATGAGTGGGCGCCTGATCATCGGCGTGTTGATCGACTTCGTCAGCTGGCACACCGCAATGCTGATCATCGGTGCCCTGGCGCTTATCGCCGCCATGGTGTTCTGGAAGATCCTCCCTGAATCGCGCAACTTCCGCGCCAGCAGCCTCAAGCCGCGTAGCCTGGTGGATGGTTTTGTCATGCACTTCAAGGACGCGGGCCTGCCGTGGCTGTTCCTCGAAGCCTTCCTGCTGATGGGCGCGTTCGTGACGATGTTCAACTACATCGGTTATCGCTTGCTGGCTTCGCCCTACGAGCTGAGCCAGGCGTTGGTGGGCCTGCTGTCGCTGGTGTACCTCTCGGGTATCTACAGCTCGGCCAAGATCGGCTCCCTGGCCGACCGCCTTGGCCGCCGCCGCGTGCTGTGGGGCACCATCGTGTTGATGCTTTCGGGGATGTTACTGACGCTGTTCACGCCGCTGTGGCTGGTAGTGCCGGGCATGCTGGTGTTCACCTTCGGCTTCTTCGGCGCGCATTCGGTGGCCAGCAGCTGGATCGGCCGCCGCGCGGTGAAAGCCAAGGGGCAGGCGTCGTCGCTTTACCTGTTCTGTTACTACGTGGGATCGAGTATTGCCGGGACGGCGGGCGGGTTCTTCTGGCACTTTGCCGGATGGAACGGGATTGGCGGGTTTATCGTGGCGCTGCTGATTGGCGCGTTGCTGGTGGCGTTGAAGCTGGCGAAGTTGCCGCCGTTGGGGCAGGTCTGAAGGTTTCTGGCTTTTAATGTGGGAGGGGGCAAGCCCCCTCCCACATTTTTGCTTTGTGCTTTATTCGTGGTATTGCGCCGACAGTTCATGCACCGCACGCAGGAATGCACCCGCATGTTCCGGATTCACTTCCGGCGTGATGCCATGGCCGAGGTTGAACACATGGCCGGTGCCCTTGCCATAGCTGGCCAGGATGCGCCCGACTTCGGTGCGGATCGCTTCAGGGTTAGCGTACAGCACGGTCGGGTCCATGTTGCCTTGCAGTGCAACCTGGCTGCCAACGCGGCGGCGGGCTTCGCCGATATCGCAGGTCCAGTCCAGGCCCAGGGCATCGGCACCGGCGTCTGCGATGCTTTCCAGCCACAGGCCGCCGCCCTTGGTGAACATGATCACCGGCACCTTGCGGCCTTCGTGTTCGCGGATCAGGCCGCTGACGATCTTGCGCATGTAAGCCAGGGAGAATTCCTGGTACGCCGCCGCCGACAGGTTGCCACCCCAGGTATCGAAGATCTGCACCGCTTGGGCGCCGGCCATGATCTGGCCGTTGAGGTACGAGGTGACCGACTGCGCGAGCTTGTCCAGCAGCAGGTGCATGGCTTGCGGGTTGTCGTAGAGCATGGCCTTGGTCTTGCGGAAGTCTTTCGACGAGCCGCCTTCGACCATGTAGGTGGCCAGGGTCCAGGGGCTACCGGAGAAGCCGATCAGCGGCACGCGGCCGTTCAGCTCGCGGCGGATGGTGCTGACCGCATCCATCACATAGCCGAGGTCTTTGTGCGGATCAGGAATCGGCAGGGCTTCAATATCGGCCAGGGTGCTGACGACTTTCCTGAAGCGCGGGCCTTCGCCGGTTTCGAAATACAGGCCCTGGCCCATGGCGTCGGGGATGGTGAGGATGTCGGAAAAGAGGATGGCCGCGTCCAGTTGTGGGTAGCGGTCCAGCGGCTGCATCGTGACTTCACAGGCGAACGCAGGATTCATGCACAGGCTCATGAAGTCGCCGGCGTGGGCGCGACTGGCGCGGTATTCCGGCAGGTAGCGACCGGCTTGACGCATCATCCACACGGGGGTGACGTCTACAGGTTGCTTGAGCAGGGCACGAAGGAAACGGTCGTTCTTGAGGGCAGTCATGTCGGCATCCGCAAAAAAAGTGCGGGCATTTTCTCAGAGCGCGACGCAAAAGGCACGGAATGCGCCGTGCCTTTTGTCTATCGGGTCAATTTGTCGCGGTAGCTTGCACAGAGCGCAAAACAAATGTGGGAGGGGGCTTGCTCCCGATTGCGGTGCGTCAGTCAATGAATCTGGTGACTGATACACCGCTATCGGGGGCAAGTCGAATCGTCGCACCGCCCCTCCCACAGTTTGATCCCATTTCAATTCAGGATCGGGGTCAGACTTGCAGGTAGTCCAGGATGCCTTCGGCGGCGTTGCGGCCTTCGAAAATCGCTGTCACTACCAGGTCAGACCCTCGCACCATATCGCCACCGGCGAAGATTTTCGGGTTGCTGGTCTGGTGCTTGTACTGGCCTTGTTCCGGGGCGACGACGCGGCCCTGGCTGTCGGTCTGGATCTGGAACTGCTCGAACCATGGCGCCGGGCTTGGGCGGAAGCCGAAAGCGATGACCACGGCGTCGGCCGGGATGATCTCTTCGGAGCCCGGGATCGGCTCAGGGCTGCGACGGCCACGGGCATCCGGCTCGCCGAGACGGGTCTCGACCACCTTCACGCCTTCGACACGGTCTTCACCGACGATGGCAATCGGCTGGCGGTTGTAGAGGAATTTCACCCCTTCTTCCTTGGCGTTCTTCACCTCTTTGCGCGAGCCGGGCATGTTGGCCTCGTCACGGCGATAGGCACAGGTCACCGACTTGGCGCCCTGGCGGATCGACGTACGGTTGCAGTCCATCGCGGTGTCGCCACCGCCAAGCACCACGACCTTCTTGCCTTTCATGTCGACGAAATCTTCCGGCGACTTTTCAAAGCCCAGGTTGCGGTTGACGTTGGCGATCAGGAAGTCGAGCGCGTCATATACGCCCGGCAGGTCTTCACCGGCAAAGCCTCCCTTCATGTAAGTGTAGGTGCCCATGCCCATGAACACCGCATCGTATTCGGCGAGCAGTTGCTCCATGGTGATGTCTTTGCCGACTTCGGTATTGAGCCGGAACTCGATACCCATACCGGTGAAGACTTCACGACGGTGACTCAGTACGGTTTTTTCCAGCTTGAACTCGGGAATACCGAAGGTCAGCAGGCCACCGATTTCCGGGTTCTTGTCGAAGACCACCGGGGTCACGCCACCACGCACCAATACGTCGGCACAGCCCAGGCCCGCCGGGCCCGCGCCGATGATCGCAACGCGCTTGCCGGTCGGCTTGACCTTGGACATGTCCGGGCGCCAGCCCATGGCGAACGCAGTATCGGTGATGTACTTCTCCACCGAACCGATGGTCACCGCGCCGAAGCCGTCGTTGAGGGTGCACGCCCCCTCGCACAGACGGTCCTGCGGGCACACCCGGCCGCAGACTTCCGGCAGGGTATTGGTCTGGTGCGACAGCTCGGCGGCAGCGAGGATGTTGCCCTCGGCCACCAGCTTGAGCCAGTTGGGAATGAAGTTGTGCACCGGGCACTTCCACTCGCAATACGGGTTACCGCACCCCAGGCAGCGGTGAGCCTGGTCGGCCGATTGCTGGGGTTTGAACGGTTCGTAGATTTCCACGAACTCTTTCTTGCGTTGACGCAACAGTTTCTTCTTCGGATCTTTGCGCCCGACATCGATGAACTGGAAGTCGTTATTCAGACGTTCAGCCATGTTAAAACCTCATCAAACTGTTCAGGCGCATATCACTGCGGGTTGGCACGGATGCTGGAGAGCAAGGATTTCAGGTTGGCAGCCTTGGGCTTGACCAGCCAGAAACGACGCAGGTAATCATCGAGGTTCTCGGCGAGTTCACGACCCCATTCGCTGCCGGTTTCCTCGACGTACTCATCCAGCACGTGCTGCAAGTGGTTCCGGTAGGACTCCATGGCTTCACCGCTGATCCGCTGGATCTCGACCAACTCGTGGTTGACCTTGTCGACGAAGGTGTTGTCCTGGTCGAGCACGTAGGCGAAACCGCCGGTCATGCCCGAACCGAAGTTGTAACCGGTCTTGCCCAGTACCGCGACAAAGCCGCCGGTCATGTACTCGCAGCAGTGATCGCCAGTGCCTTCCACCACGGTGTGGGCACCGGAGTTACGCACGGCGAAGCGCTCACCGGCGGTGCCGGCGGCGAACAGCTTGCCTCCGGTGGCGCCGTACAAGCAGGTGTTGCCGATAATGGCACTGTCCTGGGTCTTGTAGACGCTGCCGGCCGGCGGAACGATGACCAGCTTGCCACCGGTCATGCCCTTGCCCACGTAGTCGTTGGCGTCGCCTTCCAGGTACATGTGCAGGCCGCCGGCGTTCCAGACGCCGAAGCTCTGGCCCGCCGTGCCTTTGAAGCGGAAGGTGATCGGCGCTTTCGCCATGCCTTGGTTACCGTGCTTGCGCGCGATTTCGCCGGAGATGCGTGCGCCGATGGACCGGTCGCAGTTGCAGATATCCAGGGCAAATTCGCCACCACTGGCGTCATTGATCGCACTGCCCGCCATGTCGACCATCTTCTCGGCCAACAGGCCTTTGTCGAACGGCGGGTTGCGGTCCACCTGGCAGAATTGTGGCTTGTCTGCCGGAATGTGATCGCTGCCCAACAGCGGCGTCAGGTCCAGGTGTTGTTGCTTGGCGGTCTGGCCTTCGAGGATATCCAGCAGGTCGGTACGCCCGATCAGCTCTTCGAGGGAACGCACGCCCAGCTTGGCCAGCCACTCACGGGTTTCTTCGGCGACGTAGGTGAAGAAGTTCACCACCATGTCGACGGTGCCGATGTAGTGATCCTTGCGCAGCTTCTCGTTCTGGGTCGCTACGCCAGTGGCGCAGTTATTCAGGTGGCAGATGCGCAAATACTTGCAGCCCAGGGCGATCATTGGCGCGGTGCCGAAGCCGAAGCTTTCGGCGCCGAGGATCGCCGCCTTGATCACGTCGAGGCCAGTTTTAAGGCCGCCGTCGGTCTGTACCCGCACTTTGCCGCGCAGGTCGTTGCCACGCAGGGTCTGGTGGGTTTCGGCCAGGCCGAGTTCCCATGGCGCGCCGGCGTACTTGATGGAGGTCAGCGGCGAAGCGCCGGTACCGCCGTCGTAGCCGGAGATAGTGATCAGGTCGGCATAGGCCTTGGCCACGCCGGCAGCAATGGTACCGACGCCAGCTTCCGCCACCAGCTTCACCGAGACCAGGGCCTGCGGGTTGACTTGTTTCAAGTCGAAAATCAGCTGCGACAAGTCTTCGATTGAATAGATGTCGTGGTGCGGCGGTGGAGAGATCAGCGTCACGCCCGGCACCGCATAACGCAGCTTGGCGATCAGACCGTTGACCTTGCCGCCTGGCAACTGGCCGCCTTCACCAGGCTTGGCGCCCTGAGCCACCTTGATCTGCAGCACTTCGGCGTTGACCAGGTATTCCGGGGTAACGCCGAAACGGCCAGTGGCGACCTGTTTTATTTTTGAGCTCTTGATGGTGCCGTAGCGCGCCGGATCTTCGCCGCCTTCACCGGAGTTGGAACGCGCACCCAGGCGGTTCATGGCCTCGGCCAGGGCCTCGTGGGCCTCGGGCGACAAGGCACCCAGGGAAATACCGGCAGAGTCGAAGCGCTTGAGGATCGATTCCAGCGGCTCGACTTCGCTGATGTCCATCGGCGTGTCCAACGTCTTCACCTTGAACAGGTCGCGGATCATCGATACCGGGCGGTTATCCACCAGGCTCGTGTATTCCTTGAACTTGGCGTAGTCGCCCTGCTGCACGGCGGCTTGCAAAGTGCTGACCACGTCCGGGTTGTAGGCGTGGTATTCGCCACCGTGCACAAACTTGAGCAAGCCACCTTGCTGGATCGGCTTGCGTGCACTCCAGGCCTCCAACGCCAAGGCTTTCTGCTCGGCTTCGAGGTCGACGAAACGTGCGCCCTTGATGCGGCTCGGCACACCACGAAAGCTCAGCTCGCAGACTTCTTCCGACAGGCCAATGGCTTCGAACAGTTGCGCGCCACGGTACGAGGTGACTGTGGAGATGCCCATCTTCGACAGGATCTTCAGCAGGCCTTTGGTGATGCCTTTACGGTAGTTCTTGAACACCTCATAGAGATCGCCCAGGACTTCACCGGTACGGATCAGGTCGCCGAGCACTTCGTACGCCAGGAACGGATACACCGCCGACGCGCCGAAACCGATCAGCACTGCAAAGTGATGCGGATCGCGGGCGGTAGCGGTCTCAACGAGGATGTTGGAGTCGCAACGCAGGCCCTTTTCGGTCAGACGGTGGTGCACCGCGCCGGTGGCGAGCGAAGCATGGATCGGCAGCTTGCCTGGCGCGATATGGCGGTCGGTCAGCACGATCTGGGTACGCCCGGCGCGCACGGCTTCTTCGGCCTGATCGGCGACGTTACGCACCGCAGCTTCAAGGCCGAGGCTTTCGTCGTAGTTCAGGTCAATGATCTGGCGGTCGAAACCTGGACGCTCCAGGGTCATCAGCGAGCGCCATTTGGCCGGGGAGATGACCGGCGAGCTGAGGATCACGCGGGAAGCGTGCTCAGGCGACTCCTGGAAGATGTTGCGCTCGGCACCGAGGCACACTTCCAAGGACATCACGATGGCTTCGCGCAGCGGGTCGATCGGCGGGTTGGTGACCTGGGCGAACTGCTGGCGGAAATAGTCATACGGGGTGCGCACGCGCTGGGACAGCACGGCCATCGGCGTGTCGTCGCCCATGGAGCCGACGGCCTCGTAGCCTTGTTCGCCAAGCGGACGCAGCACCTGGTCGCGCTCTTCGAACGTGACCTGGTACATCTTCATGTACTGCTTGAGCTGGTCGATGTCGTAGAAAGCCGAACCGTGGTCGTTGTCTTCCATGGTCGCCTGGATGCGCAGGGCGTTCTTGCGCAGCCATTGCTTGTACGGGTGACGAGACTTCAAGCGGTTGTCGATGGCGTCGGTGTCGAGGATCTGCCCGGTCTCGGTGTCCACGGCCAGGATCTGGCCCGGGCCGACGCGGCCTTTGGCGATCACATCTTCCGGCTTGTAGTTCCACACGCCGATTTCCGACGCCAGGGTGATGAAGCCGTTGGTGGTGGTAACCCAACGTGCCGGGCGCAGACCGTTACGGTCGAGCAGGCACACCGCGTAGCGACCGTCGGTCATGACCACGCCGGCCGGGCCGTCCCAGGGTTCCATGTGCATCGAGTTGTATTCGTAGAACGCCCGCAGGTCCGGGTCCATGGTCTCGACGTTCTGCCACGCAGGCGGAATGATCATACGCACGCCACGGAACAGGTCGATACCACCGGTGACCATCAGTTCGAGCATGTTGTCCATGCTGGAGGAGTCGGAACCCACGCGGTTGACCAGCGGGCCAAGCTCTTCCAGGTCCATCAGATCGTTGGCGAACTTGGTGCGACGGGCCACGGCCCAGTTGCGATTGCCGGTGATGGTGTTGATCTCGCCGTTGTGGGCGAGGAAGCGGAACGGCTGAGCCAACGGCCATTTCGGCAGGGTGTTGGTGGAGAAGCGCTGGTGGAACACGCAGATCGCGGTTTGCAGGCGCTCATCGCTGAGGTCCGGATAAAAGGCGGTGAGATCCGCCGGCATCATCAGGCCTTTGTAAATGATGGTCTTGTGGGAAAAGCTGCAGATGTAGTGATCGGTATCGGCAGCATTGAGCACCGACGAACGGCGACGCGAAGTGAACAGCTTGATCGCCATGTCCTGATCGCTCAGGCCGTCGCCTGCTATGAACACTTGTTCGATCTGTGGCAGACGTTCCAGGGCAAGGCGGCCGAGCACGCTGGTGTCGATTGGCACTTTGCGCCAGCCGACCAGTTGCAGGCCGGCGGCGGCGATTTCGCGGTTCATGTTCTCGCGAGCGGCTTCGGCCTTGACCGGGTCCTGGTTGAAAAACACCATGCCCACGGCGTACTGCTTGGGCAGGTCGGCGGCGAAATGCTCTTTGGCGACAGCGCGCAGGAATTGGTCGGGTTTTTGAATCAGCAAGCCACAACCGTCACCGGTCTTGCCGTCGGCGTTGATCCCACCGCGGTGGGTCATGCAGGTCAGGGCCTCGATGGCCGTTTGCAAAAGGGTATGACTGGGCTCGCCCTGCATATGGGCTATCAGGCCGAAACCGCAGTTATCCTTGAATTCATCGGGTTGGTACAGACCTGCTTTCATAGACACTTTCTCACCAGGCTGCCTCTTATACCGAGGCAAATTTCTTTTCAATTCAACCGGTTACCTTCCACGTCGAACGTACGCCGACTTAGCGGGGGCAAAAGGGAGGTCATTGTACACACCGACACAGACGCCCACAAATTTAGCGACGAAATGTCGCAAATCTATGTCGCATTTATGAAAGGTTTAAAGCGATATGCTGTGCTAGTCAAAACTTTTTTAATTCTGACCGCTACGACTCAAAAGCCACTGTGACGCAGACACCACAAAGCGCGCGGCCTGGAGGGGCTGCACGCCTTGCGATCTTTTTTGAGGTGCCGGGAGGGCGGCCTGGGTAAGGCCGCCGGATCTTCAGCGAGTTGTTGCCAGTTCTTGTTGAACGCTGGCAACAGTGCGAGGCCAAGGTTTACCAGCCTGGACCTTCGCTGGCAAGGCTTTGATGGCCGAATCAGCTGCGGCGCGGCTTGGGAAGCTGCCATAGGTGATCACGTAGAGAGGCTTGCCGTTGAGCACTTTCTTGAAATAACGGTACTGGCCGCCTTGCTCTTTGACGAACGCCTGGGCGTTGGCCTCGGAGCTGGTGCCGAGGATTTGCACCACGAAGTTGCCGGTAGGCTGGCTGCTGTACCAGCTGCTGCCGGCGGCGCCGGCCTTGGCCACGGTGGCCGCGGGTTTTTCAGCAGGCTTGGCCGCAGGTGCGGGTGCCGGCTTGGCAACTGGGGCTGCGGGCTTGGCTGTCGCAACCGTCGGCGCCGGAGTCGGCTTGGCAACTGGCGCTACCGGCGCGGCAGGCGCTACCGGGGTTGCTGGCGTGCCAGCCGGTACGCCGGCAGGCGGCGCGGTGGTGGTCACGGTCGGCGGCGTGGCACTGGATCCTTCCACCGGCACACCGTCGTCGCCTTCGGAAATGCCACCGGCTTCTTCGGCGAGCGGGCCACGCATTACAGGCTGACCAACCATCGGCAGGTTGGTCGGTTGGCCGGAGTTGGCGAACTCGACGTTTGGCGTGGGCTTACCCAGTGGCAACTGCGCCTGCTCAGTTGGCGCGCCGGTCGTTGTCGGTGCTTTATTGCGACCCGGGATCAACCAGGCGGCGGCAACAGCGACCACGACAACGGCGGAAATAGCCAATACGTGCTTCTTAGGCATAGTGAACCCCATCTTTGGACGCTTGACCGCTGAGCGGCTGGCAATCATGGCTTCGATCATTGCATCGCGGGCAACCTGGTTGATGTTGCCAGGCCAGCCATCGGAGCTTTCGTGAATATCAGAGATCTGCGCAGCGGAGAAAAGTTCGATACCCGCCCCGGCGCCTTCAAGGCGTTGAGCCAGGTATTCGCGGGTTTCTTCCTCTTCGTAGGGCTGCAGCTCAATGACGTGGAACAGTTCCTGATCACCGCTGATCTGCTCCAGATCGGCGATCAACGACGACTCGCCAAACAGGAACACATGCGGGCGACCTTCCGGCGTGCCCGCAGCAAGCGCCAGCAGCGCTTCGAGGGCAGATTCGTCAAGCTGCTCGGCGTCGTCCACCAGCAGATAGACTTCCTGGCCGGTCAGGCCCAGTTGCACCACCTGCTTGAGAATCGCGTTTGGCTCGGCATTGGCCACGTCCAGCGCCTGGGCCACCTGGCGCAGCACGCCTGCAGCATCGCCGGCGCCACGGGCCGAGACCACCACACTCTGCACCGATTGCTTGTTAGTGCTGGCGACCAGCGCCTGGCGCAGTAAGGTCTTGCCGCTGCCCAACGGGCCGGTGACCACCAGCAGCAACTGGCTGTAGCGTGCCAGGTGGTGCAGTTGCCCCAGCACGGGCTTGCGCTGGGCCGGGAAGAATTTGAAGCCAGGCACCCGTGGAGCGAAAGGGTCATGGCTCAAGTGATAATGGCCGAGGAACGCCTCGTCGGCATGCAAACTAGTCATCGGGATCTTATTAACCTTTAAGCTGGGCCAGGGCGCGGTAATCCGCTCCCAGCGTGGCCTGTAAAATCTCTTTCGGATAATCGTCGGTCACCACTGCCTCGCCCATGTGGCGCAACAGCACCAGTCGCAGTCGACCGTCGATCACTTTCTTGTCTATTGCCATATGTTCGAGGAAATCGGCCTCGGTCATCTCCGTCGGCGGGATGACCGGCAAACCGGCTCGCTGGAACAGGCGGATGCCACGATCGCGCTCCTGGGCGCTGATCCAGCCCAGGCGCTGCGACATTTCCAATGCCATCACAGTGCCAGCCGCTACGGCTTCCCCATGCAACCACACACCATAGCCCATGTGCGTTTCGATCGCATGGCCGAAGGTATGGCCCAGGTTCAGGGTGGCGCGTACGCCAGACTCCCGTTCGTCGGCATTCACCACCAGCGCCTTGGCGGCGCAGGAGCGGGAAATCGCTTCGGTCAGGGCCACCTGGTCGAGTGCGCGCAGGGCATCAACGTGTTCTTCGAGCCAGGTCAGGAAGGGCTCGTCGCAGATCAGCCCGTACTTGATGACTTCCGCCAGGCCCGCCGACAGCTCCCGCGGCGGCAAGGTGTTGAGGGTGGTGGTATCGATCAGCACGGCTTGGGGCTGGTAGAAAGCACCGACCATGTTCTTGCCCAGCGGATGGTTGATACCGGTCTTGCCGCCCACCGACGAATCGACCTGGGACAACAGGGTGGTCGGCACCTGGATAAAGTCCACGCCGCGCTGGTAACAGGCCGCGGCAAAACCGGCCATGTCGCCGATCACACCGCCGCCCAGGGCGACCACGGTAGTTCGACGGTCATGACGCGCAGTCAGCAGGCCATCAAAAATCAGTTGCAGGGTTTCCCAGTTCTTGTGGGCTTCGCCGTCAGGCAACACCACAGAGATCACCGAATACGCCACAAGGCTGCGGCTCAGACGCTCAAGATACAACGGTGCGACCGTTTCGTTGGAGATGATCGCCACCTGCCGACCGGCAATATGCGGTGCAAGCAGCTCGGGCCGGTCCAAAAGACCTTCGCCAATGTGGATCGGGTAGCTGCGCTCGCCTAGATCGACCTTAAGTGTCTGCATGTGTCCCCGCGTTGAAGATATATTGACGACCGGCAGCGCCGTGATCCGACACCACTTGATAGCTCTACGCCACACCTCGCAAGGTTATGGCGCGCCGCCGAGAATAGCGCATTTCGGGCCAGGCTTTAACGGGGTGGCAGCCGCTGCAGGCGCTCAAGAATATCGAGCACCACCATTCGCGGTGGCCGTTCATCGGTTTCCACCACCAGATCGGCGATTTCCCGATACAGCGGATCGCGTAGTGCAAGCAGGTCCCGCAAGGTTTTCGCCGGGTCAGCAGTGCGCAGCAACGGGCGATTGCGATCACGGGCGGTGCGGCCTACCTGCTGCTCGACCGACGCATGCAAATACACCACCCGACCACCGGCATGCAGCGCACGACGGTTTTCATCGCGCATCACTGCGCCACCGCCGGTCGCCAACACCACGCCGTCGCAGCCGCACAGCTCGGCAATCATCGCCTGCTCACGGTCGCGAAAACCCAGCTCGCCTTCCTTATCGAAGATCCATGGGATATTGGCACCCGTGCGCAATTCAATTTCCTTATCGGAGTCTTTGAATGGCAGGCGCAGCTCTTTGGCCAGCAAACGGCCGATGGTGCTCTTTCCAGCCCCCATCGGTCCTACAAGAATCAAATTTCGCACAGAATCAACGACTCACAGCAATCGCCTGGTTATTCATAATACGCGGAGTCAGGAATACCAGCAGCTCGGATTTTTTCTCCGCCACCACATCGCGTCGGAAAAGGCGGCCAAGATACGGTACATCGCCCAAAAATGGCACTTTATCTACCACTTTGCTTTGGGTATTGGAGAAAACCCCGCCGATGACAATAGTCTCGCCATCCCGAACCAGCACCTTGGCGTTGACTTCGTTTTTCTTGATCGGCGGCACGTCATTGAGCCGGTTCAGGTAGTCGGGCTCGTCCTTGGTGACCTTGACCGCCATGATCACATGGTCATCGGGGGTGATTTGCGGCGTGACCTCCAGTGAAAGGGACGCTTCCTTGAAGGACACCGAGGTAGCGCCCTGGGAGGTGGACTCCTGGTAGGGAATCTCGGTGCCTTTGAGTATGCGCGCAGTCTCTTTATCGGACGTGACAACCTTGGGCTGCGAAACGATTTCGCCGTTGCCGCTTTTCTCCATCGCCGTCAGTTCGAGATCCAGCAACAGGTTGTCGGTGATGTAGGCGATACCCAGCCCCGACGTACCGGTCAGCGACCCCAGGTCGACGAAGGGTGAACTGGGCGGGCTTTGCGGGGGCTCGGCGCCGTCCGCCAGGGGCTTGGAAATACCTCCGGCGCCCCAGTTGCCGCGGCTGAGCCGCCCACCCCAGCGCACGCCCAGGCTTTTGTCGTAGTCGACATTGGCCTCGACGATCCGCGCCTCGATCATCACCTGGCGTACCGGGATATCCAACTGCGCCACGATGCGCCGCAGCTCTTCCAGCCGTTCGCCGGTCTGGTAGGCGATGATGTTGTTGGTGCGGTCATCCACCGCCACCGAGCCGCGTTCATCCGTGGCGCCCTCAAAACCGGTCACCGACTGGAACAGCTTGGCCAGGTCCGCAGCCTTGGCGTAATTGACCTGCAATAACTCCCGACGCAACGGTGCCAGCTCGGCCATCTGCTTGCGCGACTCCAGCACCAGCAGTTCGCGAGCGGCCAATTCATCGGCGGGCGCCACCAGCAACACGCCGGCCTTCACCCGTTTGTCCAGGCCCTTGGTTTGCAGCACCAGATCCAGCGCCTGGTCCCAGGGCACGTCCTTGAGCCGCAGGGTGATCGAGCCCTGCACCTCGTCGCTGGTCACCAGGTTGAGCCCGGCGACATCGGCGATTTGCTGCAATACCGCCCGCAGGTCGATGTCCTGAAAATTGAGGGTCAATTTTTCGCCCGTATAGCTGACCGGCAAGGCACTGTCAGGCGGCGGCAGGCGGATCAGGTCCGGGCGATTGGGCACAGCGGCAGCCATCGGTGCCGTGAACGCTATCCATAGCGCCACACCGAAGGACGAGAAAGTCCTTTTCATTGTTTGATTCCGTTATGAGTTGACGTTCAGCACCAGGGTTCGCGGGCGTTCCAGCCATGCGCCCTGGTCATCGGGGAACAGCTCGACCAGTTCGATATAACCGTCTTGGATGGCCGTGACCTGGCCATGGTCCGGCCCAAGGTAATCACCGACCGCCAGGCGATGCACCAATGATCCCGCACGCAGCAAGGCGAAAGCCTGCACGCCATTGGACAGTGTGCCGACCATTTCGAACTGATCGATGCTCATGCCCTCCAGCAGCCCCCGTGGCCGGGTGAGATCCGGCGAAAGCGCCGGCCGACCGGGCACGCGGGCGGCCTGCAAGGTGGGCGACAGGAACGGATCGCGCAGGGTTGAAGGGTCATAGACAAATCGCGGGCCCGACTCGAACGTCTGGCGGGCCTTGCCGCTTGGCGTGGCGCCCCGATAGGTCTTGGCCAACATATCGAGACGCAGCAAGGCGCCCTCAGGCCGAAGCGTGACATCCTGCACGGTGATGACCCGAAGCAGCCCACCCAAGGCACTGACGAACGCCGCCAGGTCGTGGTAGGCCCCGATCGCGCCCATCTGCATAGGTTGTTCGGTGTAGAGCTGCCGAGGCTCCTCATCCAGCACCCTAATGCCCTCGACCCATACACCATTGGCAACCGCCAACCGGGCAACATCTTCGAGCAAGGCAGGCACTTCGGACTCTGCGGGCAACTGCCGCAGAAGGCTCACGACCTTATCCTCCATCACGCGCAAATGATCGGCACGCGCCTCCAGGCTGGTAGCCAATCCTGTTTTTTCTGCAAGCTGCTGTTGCAGTGCATGCCCCCGAACCTCGAGCGCCTGCAGCCGCTCCCGCGACGGGCCCAGGTACAAAGCCTCACCCACCAGCAGCACCAGGCCGGCCAGCGCAAAGCCGAGCAGGATCCGGCAGGGCAAGGGCCATTTGGCAGCGTTGTGGGAAAGCGTGGAAACGTCGAGCCAGGGCAGGCTCATGGTTGCGCCTCGACGGTTTCCCCCTGGCGCACCATTAGCTGAAATTCACTTTCGCCGCGCTCGCCTTCGGCCTGCACGCGCTGCAGACGAGTCGCGTGAGCCCCTTGCGTGGCCTCGAGCCGACGCATCAGCTGGGCGATATCCTGGTGGCTTTCAGCACTGCCGCGGATGCTGATGGTATCGCCGTTCGCCACCACCTCATGCAGATGTACGCCCTCGGGCACTGCGCGAGCCAACTGATCGAACAGCCGGGCACCGGAAGAACGGGCGTCGTGCAGATCCTGCACAACTTTCATGCGTTCGGCCAACTGCTGGCTGCGCTCCTGCAGGTCGTCAATGGTCCTGATCCGTGAATCCTGTACGGCAATGTCCTCACCCAGGCGATTGTTGCGACTTACCTGCCGATCTATCGCCTGGTCGATCACCTGATCAGCCAACCAGACTGCAGCCAGTGCCAGGCAGGCAAACGCCAGCATCAGCATCAGGAAATATCTACGCCTGCGTTCCGCCAGCGCCTGGCGCCAAGGCAAAAGATTGATTCGTATCATCCAGCGAAACTCCTCAGGGCCAACCCGCAAGCCACTCCCATCTCCTGGGCATCCACGGCCCATTGTGCGCCATCGACTCGATGACCCGGCGCGAAGCTGGCAAAATCCTGACGGCAAGCGCGCTCCAATGCAAACTCTTCCACATCTACCACCTGCAGCACCAGCCCCGCCAGAGCCAAAACCGCTTCACGCGCCTCGACTTGCTCGCGCAGGCACGCTGCCAACATCACTTCGACCCATTGCTCCCCCTGGGCCGACGGGCTCCGGACCTGAAAATCGATGGCCACTTCATCCAATGGATAGGGAATAAACTGGTCGGCTTCCATCTGGATCTTCCAGGCCATTTCCTCGTCGCTGAGGCCTGCATCCATTTCGATCAACCGCGTGATAACCGAAGGGCCCGCCACCGCCACGGCGGCGCTCCGGGCTGAGGGCCGCAGGCGCGATAATGCCTGCTGCAATGCCCGCCCCACGCCTTCGACGTCCAACAGGACACCATCGACCACCGCATGGGTCGGCAGCGCCTGGGTCACGTAGCCCTGGACGCTGAAAACGCCCGCTGAACGGCCCAGTTCGATCAACCTGATGCTGCTGTCATTGATATCGACCCCCAGGACGGTGTCGACTTTTCGCCTGAAAAATCCATTTCCCATAAAACTCCCCAAAACTTTCCCTGTCATACCGGCTGTCGTATCGTCTGATTGCTGCCAGGCACCTTGCATCCGGTCGGCTTGTTCAAGGCACGCGAATGACGCCCCAAGCTGAAAAATGCTTTAATGCCCAGCGTTTTTTCCCGCTTTTTATCTGCTGCCCGGGTCGATCCATCGTTAGCCATGCATGCCCCGACGCGTAACTCATTCTTTTCTCTGGAAATCCAAAAGCCTTGATTCGTCTGCTGAAGTTTTTCGGGTACTCCATTGTCGCCATCGTCTGCGGGCTGCTGCTCGTACTCAGCGGGGCCTACCTCTACCTTAGTCCGGGTTTGCCTTCCGTAGAGGCCCTCAGAAGTATCCAGTTGCAGATTCCTTTGCGGGTTTACAGCAGCGATGAAAAACTGATCGCGGAGTTCGGCGAAATGCGCCGTACACCGATCCGTTTCGCCGATATTCCGCCCAATTTCATCAGCGCCTTGCTGTCTGCCGAAGACGACAATTTCGCCAACCACTACGGTGTCGACCCCAGCAGCCTGGTGCGTGCGGCCACGCAGCTGGTAAAAAGCGGACACATTCAATCCGGCGGCAGCACCATTACCATGCAGGTGGCGAAGAACTTCTTCCTTACCAGCGAGCGCAGTTTTTCCCGCAAGGCCACCGAGATCCTGCTGGCACTGCAGATCGAACGTCAGCTGACCAAGGACGAAATCCTCGAGCTGTATGTCAACAAGATCTACCTGGGCAACCGCGCCTACGGCATCGAGGCCGCCTCCCAGGTCTACTATGGCAAGTCGATTCGTGACGCCAGCCTGGCGCAGATGGCCATGATTGCCGGCCTGCCCAAGGCCCCATCGCGCTTTAACCCGCTGGCCAACCCGGCGCGCAGCAAAGAGCGGCGCGACTGGATCCTGGGGCGCATGTACAAGCTGGGCAAGATAGACCAGGCCGCCTACGAAAGCGCTGTAGCCGAGCCACTGAACGCCAGTTATCACGTGCCAACGCCGGAAGTGAATGCGCCGTATATCGCCGAAATGGCGCGTGCCGAGATGGTTGGCCGCTATGGCAGCGACGCCTATACCGAAGGCTTCCGAGTGACCACGACGGTTCCAAGCAACTTGCAGGAAATCGCCAACAACTCGGTGCATGAAGGCCTGATCACCTATGACCAGCGCCACGGCTACCGCGGTCCGGAATCGCGCCTGCCCGGCAAGACCCTGAGCGCGTGGACCGCCGAATTGAGCAAGCAGCGCTCCATCAGCGGCCTGGACCCGGCCATCGTCACCCAGGTGACAAAAGACGGCATCCAGGTGCTGACCCGTACCGGCGAAGCGCATGTGGCGTGGGACAGCATGAAGTGGGCGCGACCATTCCTGAATACCAACAGCATGGGGCCGATGCCCAAGCAGCCGTCCGACGTGGCCCAGGTGGGCGATTTGATCCGCGTGCAACGCCAGAAGGATGACAGCCTCAAGTTCAGCCAGGTGCCGGTCGCCCAAGGCGCCCTGGTGTCCCTGGACCCGCAGAACGGTGCGATCCGTGCACTGGTCGGCGGTTTTGCCTTCGAGCAGAGCAACTACAACCGCGCCACCCAGGCCAAGCGCCAGCCGGGTTCGAGCTTCAAGCCATTCGTCTACAGCGCCGCGCTGGACAACGGCTACACCGCCGCCAGCCTGGTCAACGACGCGCCGATCGTGTTTGTCGATGAATACCTGGACAAGGTCTGGCGCCCGAAGAATGACACCAACACCTTCCTCGGCCCGATCCGTATCCGCGAAGCGCTGTACAAGTCGCGCAACCTGGTGTCGATTCGCCTGTTGCAGGCAATGGGCGTGGGCAAGACCATCGACTACATGACGCGCTTTGGCTTCGCCAAGTCCGACCTGCCGCCAAACCTGTCCCTGGCCCTGGGCACCGCGACTCTCACGCCGATGGAGATCGCCACCGGCTGGAGTACCTTTGCCAACGGCGGCTACAAGATCACGCCGTACCTGATCGACAAGATCGAGAGCCGCAATGGCGACATGCTGTTTACCGCCAACCCACCGCGGGTGCCGGGTGACGTGGTCAATGGCGTGGCAGCGACCGATGGCCTTGCGGCACCGAGTAATGGCGGCATCACAATTGAGCCAACCCCAGGCACGACGCCTGCGGCAACCGCCCCCGCGACCACCGAACCGCAAGCCCCGGCAGTCGCCGAGCGCATCGTGGATGGCCGTACCACCTATATTCTCAACAGCATCCTGCAAGACGTGATCAAGAAGGGCACCGGCCGCCGCGCACTGGCCCTGGGCCGCGCAGATATTGCCGGCAAGACCGGTACTACCAACGAATCCAAGGACGCCTGGTTCTCTGGCTATAACGGCGACTACGTGACCACTGTGTGGACCGGTTACGACCAGCCTGAAAGCCTGGGCCGCCGCGAGTTTGGCGGCACCGTCGCCCTGCCGATCTGGATGAGTTACATGGGCGCCGCGCTGAAGGACAAGCCACTGCACACCCAGCCCGAACCGGAAGGCATCCTCAGCCTGCGCATCGACCCGGTGAGTGGCCGCGCCGCGTCGCCAAGCACGCCGAATGCGTACTTCGAGCTGTTCAAAAGCGAAGACACGCCGCCGTCGGTCAACGAGCTGGGCAATGGCGTGGCACCGGGCAGCCCGCTGCCGGCGGACGAAGGCGCGCCGATCGATTTGTTCTGACCCGATTCAAGACGCAACATAGATCCAAATGTGGGAGGGGGCTTGCTCCCGATGGCGGACTGTCAGTCAATGAATATGGCGACTGATACACCGCCATCGGGAGCAAGCCCCCTCCCACATTTGACCTCTATAGGCTTCAAGAGAATTGCCATAAAAAAAGCCCCGACTCATTCGAGCCGGGGCTTTTTGTTGGTGCGCTACAACAGCTTAGCCGTTGAACACATCATCCACGCTTTGCAGCGGGTAGTTCTTAGGATACGGCAGCGTCGCCACGCCGGTCTCGATGGCAGCCTTGGCCACGGCATCGGAGATCAGGGTGATCAGGCGCTTATCCATTGGCTTCGGAATGATGTACTCACGACCGAATTCCAGCTTGGCACCACCGTAGGCGTCGCAGACGTCCTGAGGCACTGGCAGCTTGGCCAGTTCACGCAGGGCGTTGGCGGCGGCCACTTTCATTTCTTCGTTGATGCGCTTGGCGCGTACGTCCAGGGCACCACGGAAGATGAACGGGAAGCCCAGGACGTTGTTGACCTGGTTCGGGTAGTCCGAACGACCGGTGGCCATGATCACGTCGCTGCGGGTGGCGTGGGCCAGCTCTGGCGAGATTTCCGGATCCGGGTTGGAGCAGGCGAACACGATCGGGTTCGGTGCCATGGACTTCAGGCCTTCGGCGCTCAGCAGGTTCGGGCCAGACAGGCCGACGAACACGTCGGCACCGTCGAGGGCGTCAGCCAGGGTGCGCTTGGAGGACGGATGGGCAAACATCGCCTTGTACTGGTTCAGGTCGGTACGCTCGGACTGGATCACGCCCTTGCTGTCGACCATGTAGATGTTTTCCAGCTTGGCGCCCATGCTGATGATCAGCTTCATGCAGGAAATGGCCGCAGCGCCGGCGCCCAGGCAGACGATCTTCGCCTCGCCCAGGGTTTTGCCAGCGATTTCCAGGGCGTTGATCATGCCGGCTGCGGTAACGATGGCGGTGCCGTGCTGGTCATCGTGGAATACCGGAATGTCGCACTGCTCGATCAGGGCCTTTTCGATCTCGAAGCACTCAGGTGCCTTGATGTCTTCCAGGTTGATGCCACCAAAGGTGATGGAAATACGCTTGACCGTGTCGATGAAAGCCTGCGGGCTCTCGGAATCGACTTCGATGTCGAAAACGTCGATGCCGGCAAAGCGCTTGAACAGCACGCCTTTACCTTCCATGACTGGCTTGGACGCCAATGGACCGAGGTTACCCAGGCCAAGGATCGCGGTGCCATCGGAAATCACTGCAACCAGGTTGCCCTTGCCGGTGTACTTGTACGCCAGTTCTGGGTCACGGGCGATTTCACGTACGGGCTCGGCAACACCAGGGCTGTAGGCCAGCGACAGGTCGCGAGCAGTGGCAGTGGCTTTGGTGAGCTCTACACTCAGCTTTCCTGGACGAGGATGGGCATGGTATTCGAGAGCGGCAGTTTTCAAATCAGACATATCGGCATTCCGCTTTTACTGTTGGTCGACGGACCGCCGAGGATACGCGTGTCGTAAAGTCCCTACAAGACTGGGCAGTCACAGGTGTCAAGGGCCCTGGGCTACGACTTTTGGCCAAGAGCCACGGGATACAAGGGCTCAACTGTTCACAATCGAAATAAAAAATGTCTACAATTTTTTATTCAAGACGCTGATTTCAGCATGCTGGGGTCGGTCAGTGGCAACAGCCAGCGTGACTGGGCTTTTTTCAGGCCGCCGCGTCGGGAGCGATCCTGCACCCAGCCACGCGCCTCGATGGTGCGGCCTTGCAGACCATTGAGCAGGGTCGCGTCGAAACGACTGGTCAGATTGGGTGCAATGCGTAATACCAGTGAACCCTGCAACTCAATCCAGATTCCGCCGCGATTGCGCTCGATCTTGCTGACCCGGCCAGTGACCAGGGCAAACCCGGACTGTTTGAGTTGCGCCACGGTCTGCACCGGCGATTGGCGCCACAGGCCGATCCGCGCTTGGCGGGCGCTGTTTTCGGCAGCCTGCTGGCAGGCGACCAAGTCCACATTCGGCGCCACGCCCACCTGAAAACCCAGGCCCTCGGCCAACAATTGCGCCTCCAGGTTCTCACCGTTGGCGCCGTAAAGGTGGGCCAGGGTACGACCGTAGTGATCCCTGCCCTCGCGCCCCGGCACCAGACCGACACGCCCATCACTGGCCTGTACCAGGGCCTGTAGACGCTGGCGGGCGGCGACGGCAAATGGCTCGTCAGTGCGCCCCTTCCTGCCGGTTTCCGGCGCATTGAGGCCGATCATGCGCACGCTGCGGCCATCCTTGAGGCGCACGGTGTCGCCGTCTACCACCCGCTGCACCTGGACATGCGCCACAGAGGCCGGTGCGGGGCAGAATGCTTCGGCCCGGACGGTCGCCAGCCAAATCCCAGGCACAAAAAAGGCGCCCACAAGGGACGCCTTTTTCAACAGCTGGCAAAAGCCCATAAGGCTCTTGAACCTTACTCTGCTGGAGTAGCAGCAGGCTTCTTGCCGAAAGCACCAAAGCGATCTGCGAAGCGCTGTACACGGCCGCCGGTGTCCAGAGTTTTCTGCTTACCGGTGTAGAACGGGTGGCACTCGTTGCATACGTCAGTACCCAGTGGCTTGCACAGGTTCGAACGGGTTTCGAACTTGTTGCCGCAGCTGCAGGTGACTTCGATGGTTTCGTACGCTGGATGGATATCGGCTTTCATGGCACTTCCTCGGGCTAGCGTGCCGCCACTCGACACTATTGTCGAATACCGCACGTAATTAGGCCGCGGATTCTACCAGACCTTTTTAAACGCGCAAGCGGCGCTTCTGGTCGAACCCCCCCTTTCATCAGAAAACCGTGGCATACCCAAGCCCTCGCCTCTCTGCTAGGCTCGCGCCCCTGCACCACCGCCCGCCTTTATATGAGACCCCTCGCGTGCCCGACGCCATTTTGCGCCTAGCCCTGCCCTCGCCCCTGCGCCGCCTGTTCGATTACCGGGCTCCGGCCGGCGTGCTGCGGGCGCAGTTGCAGCCGGGCATGCGTGTGCGTGTGCCGTTCGGGCGGCGGGAGATGATCGGCATCCTGGTGGAAGTTACCGATCACAGCGAAGTGCCCGCCGAAAAGCTCAAGCCCGCCATAGCCATCCTCGACACCACGCCACCGCTGCCGCCCGAGCTGTTCAAGCTGTGCCTGTGGACCGCGCAGTATTACCAGCACAGCTTGGGCGACACCTTGAGCTGGGCTTTGCCGGTGCTGCTGCGCCAGGGCGAACTGGCCGAAGCGCGACAAGAACGTTTCTGGTCAATGGCGCCCGGTGCACGCCTGGACGACCCGCGTATCGCCCGCGCCCCGCGCCAGCGTGAAGCCCTGGCCACACTGGCCCAGCACCCCCATGGCGTCGCCCATCAGCTGTTAAGCAAGCTGATGCTGAGCAAAGACAGCCTCGACCTGCTGTTGGCCAAGGGCCTGGTGCAGGTGGAAATCCGCAAGCACGCCCCGGACCCGCGCCACGAACACTGGCTGGCCCAACCGGAATTGCCACTGAACCCCGAGCAACGCGCCGCGTATGAGGCGATTCGCGCTGGGTTCGACAGCTTCCATGCGTTCCTGCTGGCCGGCGTCACCGGCAGTGGCAAGACCGAAGTGTATCTGCAACTGATCCGCGAAACCCTGCAGGCCGGCAAGCAGGCACTGGTGCTGATACCCGAAATCAACCTGGGCCCACAGACCCTGGCGCGTTTCGAACAGCGCTTCAACGCCCGCATCGCCCTGGTGCACTCGGCGGTCAATGACCGTGAGCGCCTGGAGTCGTGGCTGGCGGCGCGGGACGGTGAAGCCGACATCATCATAGGCACCCGTTCGGCGCTGTTCACCCCGATGAAGAACCCCGGGCTGATCATCATCGACGAGGAACACGACGGCTCCTATAAACAACAGGAAGGCCTGCGCTACCACGCCCGCGACCTGGCACTGGTGCGCGCACGCCAGGAAGACATCCCGATTGTGCTGGGCTCGGCCACGCCATCCCTGGAAAGCCTGCACAACGCCTACACCGGCCGCTACGGGCTGCTACGTCTGAACGAGCGCGCCGGCGGTGCCAAGCAACCACGGTTCCTGCGCCTGGACGTAAAGAGCCGCCCGCTGGACAGTGGTATCTCCGGCCCGATGCAACAGGCCATCGGCCAGACCCTTGCCGCAGGCCAACAGGTGTTGGTGTTTCTCAATCGCCGTGGCTTTGCCCCGACGCTGCTGTGCCATGACTGCGGTTGGATGTCCGGGTGCGAACGCTGCGATGCACGCATGACCGTGCACCAGCGCTATGGCGAACTGCGCTGCCACCACTGCGGCCATGTGGAACGGGTGCCGCGCCATTGTCCGCAGTGCGGCAAGGTGGACCTGCGTCCAGTAGGGGCTGGCACCGAGCGCGCCGAGGAGCGCCTGGGCATTCTGTTTCCGGATTACCCGGTGCTGCGGGTCGACCGCGACAGCACCTCGCGCAAAGACGCGATGAACCAGTTGTTTGCCACCATTCAGAAAGGCCAACCGTGCATCCTGGTGGGCACGCAAATGCTTGCCAAAGGGCATCACTTCCCGCGGGTGACCCTGGTGTCGATCCTGGACGCCGACGGCGGGTTGTTCTCCGGGGATTTCCGCGCCAGCGAACGCATGGCGCAGTTGATCGTGCAGGTGGCAGGGCGCGCCGGACGGGCCGAAGAGCCGGGCAGGGTGATTATCCAGACGCACCTGGCCGACCATCCATTGCTGATTCAACTGACGGAACAAGGCTACTTTGCCTTCGCCGAGCAGGCCTTGAGTGAACGCCGCGCCGCTGGCCTGCCGCCCTTTGCACACCTGGCATTGTTGCGTGCCGAGGCGCATAAACCGGGACAAGCCGAAGGTTTCCTGGATGAAGCATGCAGTGCCGCCGAGGGTTTGCTGGGTGAATTGAGTCTGAGCGGCATCGAATTGCTCGGGCCGGTACCCGCCCCCATGGAGCGTCGCGCCGGACGTTATCGCGCTCAGCTACTCTTGCAGGCAACCTCCCGTGCGCCGCTGCATCGGCTATTAAGTCGCTGGATGCTTGAGCTGGAGCAAATACCCAGCGGCCGACAAGTGCGATGGTCACTGGATGTAGACCCGGTAGATTTGTATTGACAGGCAAGCCACCATCCACATTTTGAAATGTGAACACCTTCAAATGTGGGAGGGGGCTTGCCCGCGATGAGGCCCGCAGGTCCGCCATCTAGTCTGAACGGTTGGCAAGCTCGCCCTCGCCACGGATAATGCCCAGTTTTTCCACCTGCGCATCGCGCGCCGCCGCTTGCGGTCGAAAGAGAACACCATGAAAGACACCATTCGCCAGCTGATCCAACAAGCCCTCACCCAACTCGTCAACGAAGGTGTGTTGCCTGAAGGCCTGTCGCCGGCGATCCAGGTGGAGAACACCCGCGACAAGACCCACGGCGACTTCGCCAGCAACATCGCGATGATGCTGTCCAAGCCGGCCGGTATGAAACCCCGCGACCTGGCGGAAAAAATCATTGCCGCGCTGCCGGCTGACGCCAGTGTGACCAAGGCCGAGATCGCCGGCCCGGGCTTTATCAACTTCTTCCAGAACACCCAGGCCCTGGCTTCGCGCCTGGACGCCGCCCTGGCCGATGCCAACATCGGTGCGCACAAGGCTGGTGCTGCCCAGCGCGTGGTCATTGACCTGTCGGCGCCGAACCTGGCCAAGGAGATGCACGTTGGCCACCTGCGCTCCACCATCATTGGCGACGGCGTGGCCCGGGTGCTGGAATTCCTCGGCGATACAGTGATCCGCCAGAACCATGTGGGCGACTGGGGCACCCAGTTCGGCATGCTGATGGCCTACCTGCAGGAAAACCCGATCACCAGCAACGAGCTGGCCGACCTGGAAAACTTCTACCGCGCCGCCAAGAAGCGTTTCGACGAATCCGAAGAATTCGCCGACCGCGCCCGCGGCCTGGTGGTCAAACTGCAAGCGGGCGATGAGGAGTGCCTGGCGCTGTGGAACCGCTTCCGGGAAATTTCCCTGTCCCACTGCCAGGAAATCTACGAGCTGCTCAACGTGAAGTTGACCATGGCCGACGTGATGGGTGAAAGCGCCTACAACGACGACCTGATCAACGTAGTCAACGACCTCAAGGCCAAGGGCCTGCTGGTGGAGAGCAACGGCGCACAGTGCGTGTTCCTCGAAGAATTCAAGACCGCCGACGGCGAGCCGCTGCCGGTGATCATCGTCAAGGCCGATGGCGGCTACCTCTATGCCACCACCGACCTGGCCGCCGTGCGCTATCGCAGCGGCGTGCTCAAGGCCGACCGTGCGCTGTACTTCGTTGACCAGCGCCAGGCCCTGCACTTCCAGCAAGTGTTCGAAGTGGCCCGCCGCGCCGGTTTCGTCACCCACCCGATGCATATGGAACACATGGGTTTCGGTACCATGAACGGCGCCGACGGCCGCCCGTTCAAGACCCGCGACGGCGGTACCGTGAAGCTGATCGACCTGCTCACCGAAGCCCAGGAACGCGCCTACAACCTGGTGAAGGAAAAGAACCCGGAGCTGGCCGAGGCCGACCTGCGCAACATCGCCCGCGTGGTGGGTATTGGCGCGGTGAAATATGCCGACCTGTCCAAACACCGCACCAGCGACTACAGCTTCAACTTCGAGCTGATGCTCAACTTCGAAGGCAACACCGCACCGTACCTGCTGTACGCCTACACCCGCGTGGCGGGCGTGTTCCGCAAGCTGGGCAAGGACTTCAGCGAAGTCGAAGGCCAGATCGTGCTGGATGCCGCCCATGAGCAGGAACTGGCCGCCAAGCTGGCGCAGTTCGGCGAAGTGCTCAACAGCGTCGGCGAGAAAGGCACACCGCATATCCTGTGCACCTATTTGTACGAAGTGGCCGGGTTGTTCTCCAGTTTTTACGAGAACTGCCCGATTCTGACCGCCGACAACGAAGCCCAGAAACAAAGTCGCCTGCGCCTCGCCGCCCTGGCTGGACGCACCCTCAAGCAAGGCCTGGAACTCTTGGGCCTGGAAACTCTGGAGCGTATGTAAGTTGGCTGCCAAGAAAAAACCTGCACCCAAGCGCGGCGCCAGCCGCTACCAGGCCCCGGCGAAGCAGCCGATTCCGGGCTGGCTGTGGATGGCTATCGGCCTCACGGTCGGCGCATTCATCGTATTTTTGATGAAGCTCGAACCTGGCCAGGGTGATGACGTCAAGCGCGTCAAACAGGAGCAGCAGAAGGCCACGAAAATCGCCGAGGCCAACAAGACCGCACCGAGCCCGACTGCACCGGTGAAGCCGAAGTACGACTTCTACACCCTGCTGCCGGAATCGGAAGTGATCGTGCCTCCTGATGCCGTGCCGGAGAAGACCCTGCCGACGCCGCAAGTGCCAACCACGCCGGTGACACCTGCCGAAGCCGCGAAAATCGACACCGCCCGCGCCCAGGCCGCGCTGGCCGGGATCACGCCGCCGCCACCACCGCCGGTCGCTGCCACCAAGGCCGCGCCGGTGACCAAGTTCTTCCTGCAGGCGGGCTCGTTCCCGAAACAGGCGGATGCGGACCGGGTGCGGGCGCAGATCATCCTGTTGGGCCAGTCGGTGACGGTGGAGTCCGGCACGGTGAAGGAAGCAACCTGGTATCGCGTACTGGTAGGGCCGTTCAGCAACCGCGAACAACTGACCGTGGCACAGAAACAATTGGCCGGCGCCGGGTTCAGCAACCTGTTGTTACAACAGCGCCAGAGTCGCTGATTCGGGGTCAACACAAATCAAAATGTGGGAGGGGGCTTGCCCCCGATAGCGGAGTGTCAGTCAACATATTCATTGGCTGACAGCGAGCCATCGGGAGCAAGCCCCCTCCCACATTTGGTTTTGCGGTGTGCTTGAATGGGTGTCAGACCAGTAAACACCACTCGTCCGCGCACCCGTCCTACGGTTGAAATCCCCACCGCCACCCCCATATGAGTTTCCATCAGGGCATTTTCGCCCCGCTGCGTGGAGACTCTCCCCTTGACCACCATCGTTTCAGTACGTCGCCACGGCAAAGTTGTCATGGGCGGCGACGGCCAGGTTTCCCTGGGCAATACCGTAATGAAAGGCAACGCGAAGAAAGTGCGTCGCCTGTACCACGGCCAGGTGCTTGCCGGCTTCGCAGGCGCTACCGCCGACGCCTTTACCCTCTTCGAACGCTTCGAAGGCCAGCTTGAGAAACACCAGGGCCACCTGGTGCGCGCCGCTGTCGAACTGGCCAAGGAATGGCGCACCGACCGCTCCCTCAGCCGCCTTGAAGCCATGCTCGCCGTCGCCAACAAAGACGCTTCCCTGATCATCACCGGCAATGGCGACGTGGTAGAACCTGAGCACGGCCTGATCGCCATGGGTTCCGGCGGTGGCTACGCCCAGGCTGCAGCCAGTGCGTTGCTGAAGAAAACCGACCTGTCGGCCCGGGAAATCGTCGAGACCGCCCTGGGCATCGCCGGCGATATCTGCGTGTTCACCAACCACAACCAGACCATTGAGGAGCAGGACCTCGCCGAGTAAGCCTTGGGCTTATTCTCGCTTGAGGCCGCCAAACAACTATGTCCATGACTCCCCGCGAAATCGTCCATGAACTCAATCGCCATATCATCGGCCAGGACGATGCCAAGCGCGCCGTTGCCATCGCCCTGCGTAACCGCTGGCGCCGCATGCAACTGCCAGAAGAACTGCGCGTTGAAGTAACGCCCAAGAACATCCTGATGATCGGCCCGACCGGTGTCGGTAAAACCGAAATTGCCCGACGCCTGGCCAAGTTGGCCAATGCGCCGTTCATCAAGGTGGAAGCGACCAAATTCACCGAAGTCGGCTATGTGGGCCGCGACGTCGAGTCGATCATTCGTGACCTGGCCGACGCTGCCCTGAAAATGCTGCGCGAACAGGAAGTGACCAAGGTCAGCCACCGCGCAGAAGACGCCGCTGAAGAACGTATCCTCGATGCCCTGCTGCCACCGGCACGCATGGGTTTCAACGAAGACGCCGCACCGTCCTCGGATTCCAACACCCGCCAGCTGTTCCGCAAGCGCCTGCGTGAAGGCCAGCTGGATGACAAGGAAATCGAGATCGAAGTGGCCGAAGTGTCCGGTGTGGATATTTCCGCTCCGCCGGGCATGGAAGAAATGACCAGCCAGTTGCAGAACCTGTTCGCCAACATGGGCAAGGGCAAGAAGAAAAGCCGCAAGCTCAAGGTCAAGGAAGCGCTCAAGCTGGTGCGCGACGAAGAAGCCGGGCGCCTGGTCAATGAGGAAGAACTCAAGGCCAAGGCACTGGAAGCTGTCGAGCAGCATGGCATCGTGTTTATCGATGAGATCGATAAGGTGGCCAAGCGCGGTAACTCCGGCGGCGTCGATGTCTCCCGTGAAGGCGTGCAGCGCGACCTGCTGCCGCTGATCGAGGGTTGCACGGTCAACACCAAGCTGGGCATGGTCAAGACCGACCACATCCTGTTTATCGCCTCCGGCGCCTTCCACCTGAGCAAACCAAGCGACCTGGTGCCCGAGCTGCAAGGCCGCCTGCCGATTCGCGTGGAACTCAAGGCACTGACCCCGGGCGACTTCGAGCGCATCCTCAGCGAGCCTCACGCATCGCTCACCGAGCAATACCGTGAGCTGCTGAAAACCGAAGGCCTGGGTATCGAGTTCCAAGCCGACGGCATCAAGCGTTTGGCGGAAATCGCCTGGCAGGTCAACGAGAAGACCGAGAACATCGGTGCCCGTCGCCTGCATACCCTGCTTGAGCGCCTGCTTGAGGAAGTGTCGTTCAGTGCCGGTGACATGGCCGGTGCGCAGAATGGCGAAGCGATCAAGATCGATGCTGACTACGTCAACAGCCACCTGGGCGAATTGGCGCAGAACGAAGACTTGTCTCGTTATATCCTGTAAGCCTCACACAGAACTGCTTTGCTTCAAATGTGGGAGGGGGCTTGCCCCCGATGGCGGTGTTTCAGTATCAGATGAGCTGACTGACACACCGTCATCGGGGGCAAGCCCCCTCCCACATTTTTAAGCCGGTTTATTCAGGAGTACCTCATATGGCCAAGTTTCCGACTGCTGTAAACCTGCACAAAACCTCCAACACCCTCGGCCTCACTTACAGCCCAGACGAGGTTTATCATCTGCCCGCCGAATTCCTGCGGGTGCACTCGCCTTCCGCTGAGGTGCAGGGCCACGGCAAACCCATCCTGCAATTCGGCAAGCTCAACGTCAGGTTGAACAAGGTCGAACCGGCCGGCCAGTACGCACTGAAATTGACCTTCGACGACGGCCATGACAGTGGACTGTTCACCTGGGACTACCTCTACCAACTGGCCGTACGTCAGGACGCACTGTGGAGCGATTACCTGGCCGAGCTCAAAGCTGCCGGAAAAACCCGCGACCCGAACCAGTCGGTCGTGCGGCTGATGCTCTAGCCCAGGCGTCTTGCTCTTTAGAGGGCATTTTCTAATTTCATCTGCTTGAATGCCCTGTCGCGAGGCCAATGATCGGCCCGCTTGCGAAAAAAAATAAACTCGGGTAACCAATGGAACTGGCAGGTTCCCTGCATTTGACGATGCGGTATCAACGGTCACCCGGGTCGCAGTACCAGGCTGGTGTCGTGTATCGAAATTGGGTGCGCAGCAATCGCCGGTACTCGTCTTTCGGACAATGGAGCGTCGTAGATGAGTAACAAGAATAACGATGACTTGAAACGCCAGGCGTCGGAAAACACCTTGGGGCTGAACCCGATCATCGCGTTACGCAAAAAGGATTTATTGGCCTCGGCCAGGATGGTGCTGACCCAAGCCATCAAGCAACCGTTGCACAGCGTCAAGCACGTCGCCCACTTTGGCGTCGAATTGAAGAATGTGATGTTCGGCAAATCCCCACTGGCGCCCGAGGGCGACGACCGTCGCTTCAACGACCCGGCCTGGAGCCAGAACCCGCTCTACAAACGCTACTTGCAGACTTACCTGGCGTGGCGCAAGGAACTCCACGACTGGATCGACGACAGCAGCCTGTCGGCACAGGACATCAGCCGCGGCCACTTCGTGATCAACCTGATGACCGAAGCCATGGCCCCCACCAACAGCGCGGCCAACCCGGCGGCGGTCAAGCGCTTCTTTGAAACCGGAGGTAAAAGCCTGCTCGACGGTTTGTCCCACCTGGCCAAGGACATGGTGCATAACGGCGGCATGCCGAGCCAGGTCAACATGGGCGCCTTTGAAGTCGGCAAGACGTTGGGCACCAGCGAAGGCGCGGTGGTGTTTCGCAACGATGTGCTGGAGCTTATCCAGTACAAGCCCACCACCGAGCAAGTACACGAGCGCCCACTGCTGGTGGTGCCGCCGCAGATCAACAAATTCTACATATTCGACCTGTGCCCGGATAAGAGCCTGGCGCGCTTCTGCCTGCGCAATGGGCAGCAGACGTTTATCGTCAGCTGGCGCAACCCCACCAAGGCCCAGCGCGAGTGGGGCCTGTCGACTTATATCGAGGCGCTCAAGGAAGCGGTCGATGTGGTCACGGCGATTACTGGCAGCAAGGACGTGAATATGCTCGGCGCCTGCTCCGGGGGCATCACCTGCACCGCGCTGCTGGGCCACTACGCGGCGCTGGGGGAAAAGAAGGTCAATGCCCTGACCCTGCTGGTGAGCGTGCTGGACACCACCCTGGACACCCAGGTGGCGCTGTTTGTCGACGAGCAGACCCTGGAGGCGGCCAAGCGCCACTCGTACCAGGCCGGCGTGCTGGAAGGCCGCGATATGGCCAAGGTGTTCGCCTGGATGCGCCCCAACGACCTGATCTGGAACTACTGGGTCAATAACTACCTGCTGGGCAACGAGCCGCCGGTGTTCGACATCCTGTTCTGGAACAATGACACCACACGCTTGCCGGCGGCGTTCCATGGCGACCTGATCGAACTGTTCAAGAACAACCCACTGGTACGCGCCAACGCGCTGGAGGTCTGCGGCACGCCCATCGACCTCAGACAGGTCACCGCCGATGTCTACGCACTGGCGGGCACCAACGATCACATCACGCCGTGGCAGTCCTGCTACAAGTCGGCGCAGTTGTTTGGCGGCCAGGTCGAGTTTGTGTTGTCCAGCAGCGGGCATATCCAGAGCATCCTCAACCCGCCGGGCAACCCCAAGGCGCGCTACCAGACCAGCGAGGGTTTGTCGGGCAGCGCGCTGGAGTGGCAGGAGAACGCCACCAAGCACACCGATTCGTGGTGGCTGCACTGGCAGGCGTGGCAGGCGGATCGGGCGGGCAAATTGAAGAAAGCCCCCACGACATTAGGCAGTAAAACCTATGCCGCCGCCGAAGCGGCGCCAGGTACCTATGTACATGAGCGGTAGATTGGAATGAGATCCAAATGTGGGAGGGGCTTGCTCCCGATAGGGATGGATCAGTGTCAGGTGTGCTCAATGACACACCGCTATCGGGAGCAAGCCGCCTCCCACATTTTGACTGTATTCCTCCTGTAACACTTCACAGGGCTTGAGCATGCCGCAACCGTTCATCTTCCGTACCATCGACCTGGATGGCCAGACCATTCGCACGGCGGTACGCCCGGGCAAGCCGCACTTGACGCCGCTGCTGATCTTCAATGGCATCGGCGCCAACCTTGAGCTGGTGTTCCCGTTCGTCCAGGCCCTGGACCCGGACCTGGAAGTGATCGCCTTCGACGTGCCCGGTGTCGGTGGCTCATCGACGCCGAACCGGCCTTATCGCTTTCCGGGCCTGGCCAAACTCACCGCACGCATGCTCGATTACCTGGACTACGGCCAGGTGAACGCCGTGGGCGTGTCCTGGGGCGGCGCCCTGGCGCAGCAGTTTGCCTATGACTATCCGGAACGCTGCAAGAAGCTGATCCTGGCGGCCACGGCAGCTGGCGCCTTTATGGTGCCGGGCAAACCCAAAGTGCTGTGGTTGATGGCCAGCCCCCGGCGTTATATCCAACCCTCCCATGTGGTGCGCATCGCGCCGATGATTTATGGCGGCTCGTTCCGCCGCGATTCGAACCTGGCCGCCGAACATGCGAGCAAAGTGCGCTCGGCCGGCAAGCTGGGTTACTACTGGCAGCTGTTCGCCGGGGTGGGCTGGACCAGCATTCATTGGCTGCACAAAATCCGCCAGCCCACCCTGGTGCTGGCCGGGGACGATGACCCGCTGATCCCGCTGATCAACATGCGCATGCTGGCCTGGCGCATCCCGAATGCGCAGTTGCACATTATCGATGACGGCCATCTGTTCCTGATCACCCGGGCCGAAGCCGTGGCGCCGATCATCATGAAATTTCTCGAGGAGGAGCGCCTGCGCGCTGTGATACATCCGCGACCGGCGGTGTGAAGGACCACACCACCGCGCAACTTGCCAGGAACCAGCTATGGTTCTGGATTGGCGTGCCTGCTTGATGACTTGACCAAGGAGTGTTGAATCATGCGAGAAAGACCCGTGACGACCCCGGCGCCCATCCCTGCTGCGTTCATCAACGCGCAAAACGCGATCACCGGCCTCAGGGGGCGCGATCTGCTGTCGACCCTACGCAGCGTGGCTGCCCATGGTTTGCGTAACCCCGTACATACCGCCCGCCATGTCTTGGCGCTAGGCGGTCAATTGGGCCGCGTGCTGCTGGGCGAAACCGTGCAGGAACCCAACCCCAGGGACGCGCGTTTCATCGATCCCACCTGGACGCTCAACCCGCTGTACCGGCGCAGCTTACAGGCCTATCTGAGTTGGCAGAAACAGACACGGCACTGGATCGATGACAGCACCCTGAGCGCCGATGACCGTGCCCGCGCACATTTCGCCTTTTCCCTGCTCAACGATGCAGTCTCCCCCTCCAACACCCTGCTTAACCCGCTGGCGATCAAGGAGCTGCTCAACTCCGGTGGCAACAGCATGGTGCGCGGTGTGAGCAACCTGTTCGAAGACCTGCTGCACAACAATGGCCTGCCGCGCCAAGTCAGCAAGCATGCCTTCGAAGTGGGCAAGACAGTGGCGACCACACCTGGCTCGGTGGTGTTTCGCAATGAGCTGCTGGAGTTGATCCAGTACAAGCCCATGAGCGAAAAGCAGTACGCCAAGCCGCTGCTGGTGGTGCCGCCGCAAATCAACAAGTACTACATCTTCGACCTGAGCCCGGCCAACAGTTTTGTGCAATATGCCCTGAAAAACGGGCTGCAGACGTTCATGGTCAGTTGGCGCAACCCGGATGTGCGTCATCGCGAATGGGGCCTGTCCACCTATGTAGCCGCGCTTGAAGAAGCGCTCAACGTCTGCCGGGCGATCAGCGGCGCACGCGAGGTCAACCTGATGGGCGCCTGCGCCGGTGGCCTGACCATCGCTGCCCTGCAAGGCCACCTGCAAGCCAAGCGCCAGTTGCGGCGCGTCTCCAGCGCCAGCTACCTGGTGAGCCTGCTGGACAGCCAGATAGACAGCCCCGCGACCTTGTTTGCCGACGAACAGACCCTGGAAGCCGCCAAGCGCCGTTCCTACCAGCAAGGCGTGCTGGACGGCCGCGACATGGCCAAGGTGTTTGCCTGGATGCGCCCCAACGACCTGATCTGGAGCTACTGGATCAACAATTACCTGTTGGGCAAGGAGCCGCCGGCCTTCGACATTCTGTACTGGAACAACGACAACACACGCCTGCCTGCCGCCTTGCACGGCGACCTGCTGGACTTCTTCAAGCACAACCCGCTGAGCCATCCCGGCGGGTTGGAAGTGTGTGGCACCCCCATCGACCTACGCAAAGTCACGGTGGACAGTTTCAGCGTGGCCGGGATCAACGACCACATCACGCCCTGGGACGCGGTGTATCGCTCAACCCAGTTGCTGGGCGGCGCGCGTCGCTTTGTGCTGTCCAATAGCGGGCATATCCAAAGCATCCTCAACCCGCCAGGCAACCCCAAGGCCAACTACGTCGAAAACCTCAAGCTGAGCAGCGACCCTCGCGCCTGGTACTACGACGCCCAGCACGTCGAAGGCAGTTGGTGGCCGCAGTGGCTGGCGTGGGTCCAGGAGCGCTCCGGCGTACAGCGCGAGACCCTCACCACCCTGGGCAACCAGAATTACCCACCGATGGAAGCAGCCCCAGGCACTTACGTGCGGGTGCGCTGAGCTCAACGATCAGATTAAGAAGACCGGATGAAGACTCGCGACCGTATCCTTGAATGTGCCCTGCAGTTGTTCAATCACAAGGGCGAACCGAACGTGTCGACCATGGAGGTAGCCAATGAAATGGGGATCAGCCCCGGCAACCTCTACTACCACTTCCACGGCAAGGAGCCGCTGGTGCTCGGGCTGTTCGAGCGTTTTCAAGGCGAGTTGGCGCCCTTGCTCGACCCTCCTGCCGACGCGCAACTGGAGGCTGAGGATTACTGGCTGTTCCTGCACCTGATTGTCGAGCGCATGGCTCACTACCGGTTTCTGTTCCAGGACCTGTCGAACCTGGCCGGGCGCTTGCCGAAGCTGGCCAAGGGAATTCGCCACCTGCTCACGGCGCTTAAACGCACACTGGCCTCTTTGCTTGCCCGATTGAAAGCCTCAGGGCAGTTGGTCAGCGGCACCCAGGCGTTGGGGCAACTGGTGGAGCAGATCACCCTCACGCTGCTGTTTTCCCTGGACTATCAGCGCATTCTCGACCGTGAGGGCGAGGTGCGGGTGGTGGTCTATCAGATCATGATGCTGGTGGCGCCGCATCTGTTGCCGACGGCGCGGCAAGCGACCGAGCGGTTTGCACTCAAGTATCTGGATACCACGGAGTGAACGTGGGGTATTGATAAGCCCACCATAAAAAAACCCGACCTCTGCAGGTCGGGCATTTTTTTGTCCTGGAAAGATCAGGACTGACTGGATGTCGGCGGGGTTGCCGAAGCAGCAGTCGGGGTCGCAACAGCAGGAGTCGGGGCGGACACCGAGTTGGCTGTCGAAGCGGTTGATGCCGCAGCGGCAGGTTTTGGTGCTGCTGGTTTTTTTTGCTGCCGCTGGCTTCTTGTTGGCGGCGGCCACGGGTTTTGCGGCCGGCTTGGCTGCTGCTGGTTTGGCGGCTGGCTTCGCAGCAGATGGCTTGGCAGCAGACTTAGCAACTGCAGCTTTCGCGACAGGCTTTGCAGCAGTCTTGGCAGCCGGTTTAGCCGCAGGTTTCGCGGCGGCTTTAGCGGCCACCGGCTTAGCGGCAGGCTTAGCGGCAGGCTTGGTGGCCGGTTTGGCGGCAGCTGTTTTAGCGGCTGGCTTGGCGGCGGCTTTGGCTGGAGCCTTGGCCGCAGGTTTGGCAGCCGGTTTGGCGGCAGCTTTAGCCAGAGGCTTGGCAGCCGTTTTAGCAGCGGGCTTTGCAGCAGCTGTTTTAACCGCAGGTTTTGCAGCAGGCTTGGCCGCCGCCGTCTTCGCTGGAGCCACTTTGGCGCCCGTCAGTTTTTCGATTTGCTTGGTCAGGGTATCGACCTTGCTGTGCAGCGTTTTCAACTCAGCCTTGCTCGGCACGCCCAGTCGCGAAATAGCACTGTTGAGGCGCTTGTCGAAAGTCTCTTCCAACTTGCCCCACGTATCCGAAATGCTCGACTTGGCGGAACCCGCATTGGCCTTGGCAGCGTCCACTTTTTTACCAACGGTGCTCTTGGTCAGCTTCTCGGCCTTTTCGCCGTCTTTAACCAAGGTCTCGAAGAGTTTGCTGCCGTCACTGTCGATCTTCGAGTACACGCCTAAACCAGCGAGCCAGATTTTGCGGGAATATTCTTCAACTTTCCCGACCCACGAGCTGCCTTCTTTCTGAGTAGTCTTTTTAACAGCCATCCCGATGTCTCCTTAGTGTTTACGCGCGACACGTTCGAGCAATGCCGTCAGCTCTTCGAGCTTAGCAGAGAGTGTCTCCACGTCATGTTTAGACGCAATGCCGATCCGATTCAAGGCACTGCCGACACGAGTATCAAAAGCTTTTTCAACTTTATCCAGTTGAACTTCAACCAGGCCTTTGACGCTGGAGACGTTACTCCTTACTTGGTCAATCTGACTGTTGGCAGCATCAAGTTGTTCAACTACAACTTTTTTACCTTTACTTTCAACACGTTGACCACTCTTAACCAGCTCCTTGAAGTACTCGCCGCCCTCGCTGCCAACCTTGGCATAGGCACCAAGACCTGCCAGCCAAATCTTGCGGGCATAGCTTTTAACCTCACTCAGGGTAGTGGTCTGAACGTCGATTTTTTTCTGCAAAATAACTTTAGCCATGGTGCACCTCACACAAAATAGGGGGGAGGACCGCCCGCAGGAGTTGAGGGCTTGGGCACAAAGTAGGGTTTAAAATTAGAATCGGCACCCTAAGAACATCAGGCTCAGGCCAGGGCTTTATCCAGGGCTTTCTCGATTTCGGACTTGATCGTACCGCTCATGGTCGACATCAACAGGCCCAGTTCCACATCGATACGCAGTGAATCATCGGCCACTGCCACCGTGCCTTTGACCCCGGAGCGCGTGAGCTTGAGGGTATCGCCAGACCACGAGGACTCCACGCCATATTTATCCTCGAGTTTGCGCGCCAATTGCTCGGCCTTTGCCCGCGCCTGTTCTTTTCCCAGGGAATGTTCACGTTCAACGGTAATACGGGCCATTGCAATGACTCCTCTTTATAACGACTCAGAACACCCGCCATGCGGCAAAAGGTCTCGGTGAGCGCCTATCTTACCTGCAGCCTTGCCAAGACAAAGCAGGCCTTGGGGATTATCATGTCCCGCATTCTCTTTTGGTGACAGCGATATGACTGATCAGCGCAAAGGCAGCGATGCCGAACCCACCACTCACTTCGGCTTCAAGAACGTCCCGGAAAGCCAGAAAGCGGAAAAAGTCGCTGAGGTGTTCCACTCCGTGGCGGCCAAGTACGACCTGATGAACGACGTGCTCTCCGGCGGCATGCACCGCCTGTGGAAGCGTTTCACCATCGAGCTGTCGGGCGTACGCACCGGCAACCGCGTGCTGGACATCGCCGGTGGCACGGGTGACCTGGCGGCCAAGTTCTCCAAGCTGGTCGGCCCGACCGGCCAGGTGGTGTTGGCCGATATCAACGGTTCGATGCTCAAGGTTGGCCGCGATCGCCTGCTGGACAAAGGCGTGGCCGGCAATATCGAGTTCGTCCAGGCCGATGCCGAGAAGCTGCCGTTCCCCGACAACCATTTCGACTGCGTGACCATCGCCTTCGGCCTGCGCAACGTCACCCACAAGGAAGACGCGATCCGCTCGATGCTGCGCGTCCTCAAGCCGGGTGGCCGCCTGTTGGTGCTGGAGTTCTCCAAGCCGACCAACGCGCTGATGTCCAAGGTCTACGACACCTACTCGTTCGCCTTCATGCCGCTGATGGGCAAGTTGATCACCAACGACGCCGAGAGCTACCGCTACCTGGCCGAGTCGATCCGCATGCACCCAGACCAGGAGACCCTGAAGTCGATGATGGTGGAAGCCGGTTTCGACCGCGTGACCTACCACAACATGACCTCGGGCATCGTCGCCCTGCACCGCGGCATCAAGCCCTGATGTTGCTTCAAGGCCTTCTCGCCGGCGTTGAACACGGCCTTAACCGTGTGCTGCGCCTGGACAGCACCGCCCTGGCGCGGCTCGCGCACTTGAACGGCAAAGTCATTGCCGTCGACTGCCGCAGCCCCGCCGTGCAGCTGTTTATCCTGCCCAGCGATGAAGGACTGCTGCTCGCCACCCAATGGGCCGCCGAAGCTGACTGCACCTTGCGTGCACCGGCCTCCAGCCTGTTGCACCTGGCTTTGAGCCGCAACAAGACCGCTATCCTCCACAGCCCCGAGGTGGAGCTGGAAGGCGACAGCGCGGTGCTGATGGACCTGGCCGCCGTGCTGCAGGACCTGGAGCTGGACTGGCAATACGAGCTGTCGCGCTGGATCGGCCCCGTGGCCACCCAGCTGATCAGCGGGCACCTGCGCAGCCGCACGCGTTGGTACCAGCAGGGGCTCGCCAGCCTCAACCAGAACCTCGCCGAATACCTGAGCGAAGAATCGCGCACCCTGGTCGGGCAACGGGAAGCGCAAGCGCGCTTTCGTGAGCTCGACAAGGCCAAAATCGACCTGGAACGCCTCGAGGCCCGCTTCGAACGCCTGAGCCGTTCCCTTGATCCAAGCGATAACGCATGAAGCTGCTCGCCGTCCGCCGTTTGTTTCGTATCCAGCGCGTCGTTATCCGCTACCGCCTCGATGACCTGCTGTTTGCCCTGCCCCTGCCGTGGTTCTTGCTGGCGGTGCGTTACGTGCTGCCGTGGCGCTGGTTGCCGCGCAAGCAGCTGGAGCTGAGCCGTGGTGCGCGCCTGCGCCTGGCGCTGCAGGACCTGGGGCCGATCTTTATCAAGTTCGGGCAGATCCTCTCGACACGCCGCGACCTGCTGCCCGAAGACATCGCCGACGAGCTGATGCTGCTGCAGGACCGCGTGCCGCCGTTCGATTCGCAGCAGTCCATGGCGCTGATCGAAGCACAGCTGGGCAAGAAGATCAGCGAAGTGTTCAGCCGCTTCGACGTCGAGCCCCTGGCCTCGGCTTCGGTCGCACAAGTGCACGCCGCGCAGCTCAAAACCGGCGAAGAAGTGGTGGTGAAGGTGATTCGCCCGGGCCTCAAGCCGATCATCGGCCAGGACCTGGCGTGGCTGTTTATCCTCGCCCGCGCCGCCGAACGCTTCTCCGCCGACGCACGCCTGCTGCACCCGGTAGATGTGGTCGTCGACTACGAAAAAACCATCTACGACGAACTCGACCTTTTGCGCGAAGCGGCCAACGCCAGCCAATTGCGACGCAACTTCGAAGGCTCGCAACTGCTGTACGTGCCGCAAGTGTATTGGGACTGGTGCCGGCCGAAAGTGCTGGTGATGGAGCGCATCTACGGCGTGCAGGTTACCGACCTCGCTACCCTTGCCGACCAGCGCACCGACATGAAGATGCTTGCCGAGCGCGGTGTGGAGATCTTCTTCACCCAGGTATTCCGCGACAGCTTCTTTCATGCCGACATGCACCCGGGCAACATCTTCGTCAGCACCGTCAACCCGTGGAGCCCGCAGTACATCGCCATCGACTGCGGCATCGTCGGAAGCCTGACCCCGGAAGACCAGGACTACCTGGCACGCAATCTGTTTGCCTTCTTCAAGCGCGACTATCGCCGCGTGGCGCAGTTGCACATTGATTCGGGCTGGGTGCCGGCGGAAACCAAGCTCAACGAATTCGAGGCAGCGATCCGTACGGTGTGCGAACCGATCTTTGAAAAACCGTTAAAGGATATTTCCTTTGGCCAGGTGCTGATGCGCCTGTTCCAGACCGCGCGGCGCTTCAATATGGAAGTGCAGCCGCAGCTGGTGCTGTTGCAGAAGACCTTGCTGAACATCGAGGGCCTGGGCCGCCAGCTGTACCCGGACCTCGACCTGTGGAACACCGCGCAGCCGTTCCTTGAACGCTGGATGCGCGAGCGGATGAGCCCGAAGACCATGCTGGGCAACCTGCACAGCCAGTTCGAACAGCTACCGCACCTGGCCAACATGACCCGCGACCTGCTCGAGCGCATGTCCCAGCCCCATGCCAAAGACCCCGAGCCGCCGTGGCGCAAACGCAAGGACGACTGGTTCCTGCGCCTGCTGGGCGCCGCGCACCTGATAGGCGGCGCGATGCTGGCGGTTGGCGGTCCATTGAACCAACTGGGCCACTGGCCGGCCGGTATCATGGTAGCCGTGGGCGTTTATCTGATCGTGCGTCGATAGCCAATCCGGTTATACACTGTCGCAAATTGCCGGAGCCGAAGATGAAAGACTGGCTGGACGAGATCAAGTGGGACAGTGACGGCCTGGTGCCGGCCATTGCCCAGGACTACAAGACCGGGCGCGTGCTGATGATGGCCTGGATGAACCGCGAGGCCCTGAGCCTCACTGCCACTGAGCAGCGCGCCATCTATTGGTCACGTTCGCGTGGCAAACTGTGGCGCAAGGGCGAAGAGTCCGGGCACGTGCAGGTCCTGCATGAGATGCGCCTGGACTGCGACGCCGACGTGGTGATCCTGATGGTCGACCAGATCGGTGGTATCGCTTGCCATACCGGGCGCCACAGCTGCTTTTATCGCGTGTTCGAGAACGGCGAATGGAAAGTCGTGGAACCGGTGCTCAAAGACCCGCACGCCATTTATCCCGCAGGACATTGAACATGAGCGATACCCTGAACCGTGTGGCCCAGGTGCTGGAAGACCGCAAAGGCGCGGATGCCGACAGCTCCTATGTCGCCAGCCTGTACCACAAGGGTCTGAACAAGATTCTGGAAAAACTCGGCGAGGAATCCGTCGAGACCATCATTGCGGCCAAGGACGCGCAAATCAGCGGTGATTGCAGCGATGTAATCTATGAGACCGCCGACTTGTGGTTCCATAGCCTGGTCATGCTCGCCCAACTGGGGCAGCATCCACAGGCCGTGCTGGATGAACTGGACCGTCGCTTCGGCCTGTCCGGGCACGCCGAGAAGGCCTCGCGCCCGTCCGCCTGAATAACTAAGACTTGAGGATTTGCAGCATGGGCATTTTTGACTGGAAACACTGGATCGTTATTCTGGTGGTGGTTGTTCTGGTGTTCGGCACCAAAAAACTGAAAAACCTCGGCACCGACGTCGGTGAGTCGATCAAGGGCTTTCGTAAAGCCATGAACGACGACGAAAAACCAGCCGAGCCAACGGTAAACCCGGTGCCCCCGGCCCAGCCTGTACACCCGCAGGCCACCCAGCCGATCACCGAACGTCGCACCTTCGACGTGCAGGCTGAAAAAGTCCAAGAGACGACCCGCAAAGACTCGTGAGCACTGACTAATGTTTGGTATCAGCTTCTCTGAACTGCTGCTCGTCGGCCTGGTGGCCCTGCTGGTACTGGGGCCGGAACGCCTGCCCGGCGCCGCACGCACCGCCGGCCTGTGGATCGGGCGTCTGAAACGCAGTTTCAACGCGATCAAACAGGAGGTTGAACGGGAAATCGGTGCCGACGAGATCCGCCGGCAATTGCACAACGAACATATCCTGTCGTTGGAGCAGGAGGCACGCAAGATTCTCTCCCCGGTGCAAGAACCGGCCAAGCCGGCTACACCACCGGTGGCCGACCACAGTATCGCGCCCGCCCCCGCTGCCGAGCCCGCTCCGACAGAGCCCGCGCCGACGCCCGTTGCGTCGCCCGCGCCCCATGACCCTACATTGCCGCCGCGAGCCCCATGAGCGCTGATAAACCGGAAAACGACCAGCACATGCCGCTGGTCTCGCACCTCTCCGAGCTGCGTACCCGCCTGCTGCGTTGCGTAGCGGCAATCTTCATCATTTTTGCCGGGTTGTTCGCCTTTACCCAGCAGATCTACACCTTCGTTTCCACGCCGTTGCGCCAGTACCTGCCCGTCGGCGCGACAATGATCGCCACCGATGTGTCGTCGCCGTTCCTGACGCCGTTGAAGTTGACCATGATGGTCTCGCTGTTCCTGGCGATCCCGGTGATCCTGCATCAGATCTGGGGCTTTATCGCCCCGGGCCTGTACAAGCATGAAAAGCGCATCGCCGTGCCATTGCTGGTGTCGAGCATCCTGCTGTTCTACACCGGCATGGCCTTCGCGTACTTCCTGGTGTTTCCGCTGATCTTCAAGTTCTTCGCCGCTGCCACCCCGGCCGGTGTGGAGATGATGACCGACATCACCAGCTACCTCGACTTCGTGATGACACTGTTCTTCGCCTTCGGCGTCGCTTTCGAAATCCCCGTGGCCGTGGTGTTGCTGGTATGGATCGGGGTAGTCGACGTCAAGTACCTGAAGAAGATCCGCCCGTACGTGATCATCGGCTGCTTCGTGGTCGGCATGATCCTCACGCCGCCGGATATCTTCTCCCAGACCTTGTTGGCCGTACCGATGTGGATGCTGTTCGAAGTGGGCATCCTGTTCAGCGGCTTGATCAGCAAGCGTGGCGAACACCCGGATAATCAGGCTGCCGACGACGACCAGCCGCCAGCGACCCAGCCGTGAACCTGCTGCTGCTTCTCGATGCCGACTTTATCGCGGCGGACCGGGTGGTGCTGCGTGATCGGCGTCTGGTGCATATGCAGGAAGTCCACCGCGCCGTTGTGGGTGACTACCTGCGTGTGGGCCACATTGGTGGGCTGATGGGCAATGCCCAACTGCTGCGCCTGGACGTCGGTGAAGCCGAGCTGCAAGTCAGCTTCGATCAATCGCCGCCGTCCAAACTGCCCCTGACCCTGCTGCTGGCCCTGCCCCGCCCGAAAATGCTGCGCCGAGTGCTGCAAACGGTGGCGGCCATGGGCGTGCCGAAGGTAGTGCTGGTCAACAGCTATCGGGTGGAAAAAAGCTTCTGGCAGACCCCCTTCCTAGAGCCTGAGGCGGTGCGCGAGCAACTCATCCTCGGCTTGGAACAGGCGCGGGACACGGTACTGCCCGAGATCATTATCGAGAAGCGCTTCAAGCCGTTTGTCGAAGATCGCCTGCCGGCCATGGTTGAAGGCACCCTGGGCCTGATCGGCCATCCCGGTGATTACCCTGCGTGTCCCCGTGGGCTGGATGAGCCTGTCACCCTGGCGATCGGTCCGGAAGGTGGTTGGATCCCCTATGAGGTGGAGCTGTTGGCTAAAGCCGGTTTGCAACCGGTGCAGCTAGGTGCACGCATCCTGCGGGTTGAAACCGCTGTCACCGCACTGCTCGCCCGACTGTTCTGACATCACATCCAAAAACACCACAGCCTAAATGTGGGAGGGGGCTTGCCCCCGATAGCGGTGTATCAATCACTGAATGTGGTGACTGACACTCTGCCATCGGGGGCAAGCTCCCTCCCACATTGGATCTCTGGCGCTACAGAATCCTATGCCCATGCCGATAGCCTCTGGATAAGTCCAAGCCTTGTTCCAGGGGAGTTCGCAGCATGTATCGTTGGTTAGCCGAGAAACTGGGGAATGTCAGCGTCAACCGCAAGCTGAGCGTCGGCTTTGGCCTGGTGTTGATCCTGACGCTGTTGATCACCTTTACCGGCTGGACCGGCCTGGGTGACGTGATCAGTCGCGGCGACAAGCTGGGCTTCATCTCCAGCCTCAACGGCCTGACCAAAGACCTGCGCCTGGCGCGCCTGGACTTCGAAATGCGCCGCGGCGAACAAGGCACCGACGCGGTCAACGGCCTGCTCGCCCAATTGGACAGCGGCTTGAAAACCGCCGCCGAGCTGATTGAGCAACCCGACGATAAAGCCTTGGTCGAACAACAGCTGGAAGCCTTGAACCAGTATAAAAAAGCTTTCACCGCCATGGTCCAGGCGGGCCTCAAGCGTGAGGACGCGCGCAGCAAGCTCGGCGATACCGCCGACAACGCCGTGGCCAGGATCAACGAAGTTGAAAAAGCCCTGCTGCAAGGCGACAGCGTCACCCAATTCAATAGCGTCGTCGACCTGAGCAAGCTGATCCAGCAAGCGCGCTTCCAGGTACGCGGCTACACCTACAGCGGCAAGGTCGAAGCCGAGCAGCCGGCCCTGGACGCCATCGACAATGCCCTGAAGAAAGTCACTGAACTCGAAGGACAGGTGCCGGCGCAGTACCAGGCCAACCTGCAAGAAGCAGGTGTTTCACTGCAAGCCTACCGCGCTGCAGTCAGCCAGTATCGTGACGCCCAGGTGGCCAGTGCGGCGGCGTTGAAAATCATGACCGCCCAAGGCGATATCCTGCTGGGCCACAGCGACAAACTCACCACATCGCAAACCGCCGTGCGAGATCACGATGCCGCCCAGGCCAAATATTGGCTATTGCTCGCCACCGTGCTGGCGCTGATCTTCGGCGTGCTCGCTGCCTGGGCCATTACTCGCCAGATCGTCATTCCCCTGAACCAGACCCTCAAAGTCGCCGAGCGCGTGGCCTCCGGCGATCTGAGCCACAATCTGGATTCCGCCCGTCAGGACGAACTGGGCCAGTTGCAACGCGCCATGCAGAGCATGACCGTGGGCCTGCGCGAGTTGATCGGCGGTATCAGCGAGGGTGTCACCCAGATCGCCAGCGCGGCCGAACAGTTGTCCGCGGTGACCGAGCAGACCAGCGCCGGGGTCAATAGCCAGAAAGTCGAGACCGACCAGGTGGCTACCGCCATGAACGAAATGGCCGCCACTGTGCAGGAAGTGGCGCGCAATGCCGAGGAGGCGTCCGAAGCCGCCGTGGCCGCCGACCAGCAGGCCCGTGAAGGCGACCAGGTGGTCGGTGAAGCCATCGCCCAGATCGAACGCCTGGCGACCGAGGTCGGCAACTCAACGGTCGCCATGGGCGACCTGAAGCGCGAAAGCGACAAGATCGGCAGCGTGCTCGACGTGATCAAGTCCGTGGCCCAGCAAACCAACCTGCTGGCCCTCAACGCAGCCATTGAAGCGGCGCGTGCCGGTGAGGCCGGACGCGGCTTTGCCGTGGTGGCCGATGAGGTGCGCAGCCTGGCCCAGCGCACGCAGAAGTCCACTGAGGAGATCGAAGAGTTGATCGTCGGCCTGCAAAGCGGCACACAGCAGGTAGCGGCCATCATGGACAACAGCCGTGGGCTGACCGAAAGCAGCGTTGAGCTGACGCGCCGGGCCGGGAATGCGTTGGGCAATATCACCCGCACCGTCTCAACCATCCAGGCGATGAACTCACAGATTGCCACCGCCGCCGAGCAACAAAGTGCCGTAGCCGAAGAGATCAACCGCAGCGTGCTGAATGTGCGCGATATCTCCGAGCAAACGGCGGCAGCCAGCGAAGAGACCGCCGCCTCGAGTACCGAACTTGCGCGCCTGGGCACCCATCTGCAAGCCCTGGTCGGCCGCTTCCGGGTCTGACCTGATCCCACCCTGGTGGCGGCCCGTCCTGGGCCGCCTGCAACTTGTGAAATTTCCTACAAGTCTTTCAGGTCAATTCTTACGCGCCCCAGGCCGAAAAGATTTAGCGTTCCCACTCCTCCTGACCTGCGTCAGCCGGGGTGCGAAACGCTCTCTCTTTGCTGATGGAGGTGCATCATGTTTCGACCACTGACCCGCGTATTAGGCAACACCAGCGTCACCCTAAAACTCATCCTTGGCTTCGGCCTGGTATTGGCGCTGTGCATGGCTGTCGCCCTGACGGGATGGCAGGCCCTGAACGCCTCGCTGTTTCGCGCTCAAACCTTGACCACCCTTTCGCGTCTCGCCGTGACCGGCGAAGAATTGCGCGCCGACCGGATTGTGTACCGCGTCGTGAATGACCCGGCGAGCTTTGACAAGCTCGGCCGGCACATGGAGAAAATCGACGGTTATCTGGTCGAGTTGGCCGACCGCCTGAAAATCCCCATGCACCTGCAACAAGTCCAAGACTCCAGTCGTCTCGGCGCACGCTTCAAGACGGCACTGGCAGGTCTGCCCAATCTGATGGAACAACGCGAGCAAGCGCAGAAACGGCTCGCCAGCAGCTCCGTGACCGCCAGTGACACCCTTGGACAACTGTCCAGCGACTTGCCCGACCAGAATGACGAGAAAGCCCTGGACAGCGTGGAGAACCTGCGCCAAGCCATGGAGGCAGCCGAAGACCGCGCCAAGTCCCCCGCCTGGGCCGCTGACACACTGCAGCTCTACACTCAAGCGGTGGACGCTGCGCTCAAAACCCTCGACAGCGCCCAGTCTGCCGTGACGGCGTTGCCGGTCGACAGCACCGCGCTGAACAGCGCCCTGCTCGATTACCGCGCCCAGCTCGATCACCTGAAAGACACGCAGCTCACCGTTGAAAACACGCAGAATCAACTGGAGCAATGGCTGGACCAACTGCTGTCACAAAGTGACCGGCTGAGCGAGGAACAGACTCTGCAACGCGATAAGGAGGCCGACCTGGCGCGCCTGCTAATGCTCTACGTAACCGGCGCAGCGTTACTGCTCGGCGCCCTTGCTGCCTGGTTGATCGCAGGCCAGATCGTCAGGCCGCTGCGCCAGGCACTGCAAACTGCCAACCGCATCGCCGAGGGTGACCTGAGCCATGACATCACCACATCGCGACGCGACGAACTGGGCCAATTGCAGCGCAGCATCGGCCAGATGACCCTGAACCTGCGCACCCTGATCGGTGGCATAAACGACAGCGCCCGCCAGATCGCCAGTGCCGCCGAGCAATTGTCGACAGTCACTGAGCAAACTCGCGCCGGGGTCAATGGCCAGAAACTGGAAACCGAACAGGTCGCCACCGCCATGAATGAAATGCTCGCCACCTCCCAAGAGGTCGCACGCCATGCCGAGCAAGCCTCGATTGCCGCCACCGAGGCTGATCAACAAGCGGGCGTGGGTGACCAGGTGGTGGCCGAGGCGATTACCCATATCGAGCATCTGGCCGAGCAAATGAACCGCTCAAGCGAGGCGATGCAAGGCCTGCAACAGGAAAGCCAGAAGATCGGCAGCGTGCTGGAGGTGATCAAGTCGGTGTCCGAGCAGACCAACCTGTTGGCCCTCAACGCCGCTATCGAAGCGGCACGCGCGGGTGAGGCAGGTCGCGGTTTCGCCGTGGTCGCCGACGAGGTACGCACCCTGGCCCAGCGTACCCAACAATCAGCCGAGGAAATCGAAGGATTGATCGAGGGGCTGCAGCGGGGCACACAACACACTGCCGACATCATGGACAACAGCCTCAGCCTGACCGACAACAGCGTGGAACTGACGCGTCGCGCAGGTCAGGCGCTGGCCAGCATCACCCGCACTGTCTCGGTGATCCAGGAAATGAACCCGCAGATTGCCGCGGCGGCCGAGGAGCAAAGCGCAGTAGCCGAGGAGATCAATCGCAGCGTACTGAAGGTCAAGGAAGCGTCGGAGCAAACCTCGACGGCCAGTGAGCAGACGGCGGCGGCCAGTATTGAACTGGCACGCCTGGGCTCCGAGCTGGCGCGTTCGGTAGGCCGCTTCAAGGTCTGAGCGGCTACAGCACCTGGCGCAGGAAGGCTTGTGCCCGTGGGTCCTGGGGAGCGGCGAAGAAGGCGGCGGGCGCGGCATCTTCCAGCAGTTTGCCGTGGTCGAAAAACAGCACCCGATCCGCCACTTCCCGGGCAAAGCCCATCTCGTGGGTGACGCAGACCATGGTCATGCCTTCCAGGGCCAGGGTCTTCATCACGTCCAGCACTTCACCGACCATTTCCGGGTCGAGGGCCGAGGTGGGCTCGTCAAACAGCATCACCTTGGGCTCCATGGCCAGGGCCCGGGCAATCGCGACCCGCTGCTGCTGGCCGCCAGACAGCCGTGACGGAAACTCATGGGCCTTCTGTGCGATACCGACCTTTTCCAGCAGGGCCAGGGCCTTGGCCTCGCGCTCTTGCTTGCCGCGCTTGCGTACGACCTTTTGCGCCAGGCACAGGTTTTCCAGCACGGTCATGTGCGGGAACAGGTTGAAATGCTGGAACACCATGCCAACTTCGCGCCGGTAGGCATTCACATCGGTCTTAGGGTCGGCCAGTTGCAGGCCGTCGATGCTCACCGAGCCCGAGTCGAATTCTTCCAAACCATTGAGGCAGCGCAGGAAGGTGGACTTGCCGGAGCCGGACGGGCCGATCACCACCAGCACTTCGCCCTTGGCGACCTGGGTGGTGACATGATCCACCGCGCGCACCACGTGCCCACGGGTATCGAAGACTTTTACCAGATCGCGCACTTCAATCACTTTGGGCGAGCCTCCGCTCAAGCCGGCTGGCCATTTTCGACAGCGGCAGGTTGATCAGCAGGTAAAGGCCTGCCACACAGAACAGGATCTCAAACGGCGAGAACGAGGTGGTGATTACCTCGCGACCACTCTTGAGCAACTCGGTAATCGCGATCACCGACACCAGCGACGTGTCTTTTACCAGGCTGATAAATTGCCCGGCCAGGGGCGGCAGCACGCGCTTGAAGGCTTGCGGCAACACCACATGGCGCATCGACTGGCTGGCGCTCAATCCCAGGGAACGCGCCGCTTCGTCCTGGCCACGGGTGATGGACTGCACCCCGGCGCGGACGATTTCCGCCACGTAGGCGCCGGTGAACAACGACAGCGCGGCGATCCCGGCAAACTCCCGGGACAGGTTGAGTACCGTGCCGATAAAGAAATAGAAAATGAAGATCTGCACCAGCAACGGCGTACCGCGCACCAGTTCGACGTAGATCGTCGACAGGTCGCGCAAGGTCGGGTTTTTGGAGAGCCGGCACAATCCGGTCGCCAAGCCAATGGCCAAGCCTAGGACGCCGGACACCACCGACAGCCACAACGTGGTCCACAAGCCCCACATCAACGGCCCGAGCGCCCACTGGCGAGTCACGCCGACCACATCGCCCTCAGCCACATCGTCGCCGCGGGCCACTTGCAGGCTATTGTCGGCAACCGTGAGCTTTTGCTCGCCCCCCGCGTCATTGCGCAGGGTGACTTCGGCCATGTCGCCTTTGCGCACCAACTCGACCACGGTGGACATATCCGCAGCGCGCTGGGAGGTCTCGGCTTGATAGGCAAAGTATTGCGGAACGCGGTTCCAGCGCCACTCGTAGGACATCAGCGAGGTGGCGTAGTACAAGGCGCCAGCCAGGCCGACCAGCACGACCACGGTGAGCAGGTGCCAGGGCCATTGGGCTTTTTTCTGTTTCATTTCACTTTCCGGATATGTGTTGCCTGATAGGGCGCCATCGGGGGTCAAGCCCCCTCCCACATTTGATGTGTAAATACAGTCAAATGTGGGAGCTGGCTTGCCTGCGATGCAGGCAACTCGGTGTCAGGCCTTATTCCATGTCCTTGAGCCACTCGGAGCTCTTGAACCACTTGTCATGGATGCGATCGTAGGTGCCGTCGTTCTTGATCTGGTGCAGGAAGTTGTTGATGAAGTTGATGCTGTCGTAGTCACCCTTCTTCAAACCGAACGCCAGGGGCTCGAAGGTGAAGGGCTCCTCCAGGAACACCAGCTTGCCGTTGCCGACTTTCTTCTCGGCGACCACGTTGTACGGCGCGTCATATACAAAGGCATCGGCCTTGCCGTTGACCACGTCCAGCACACCCTCTTGCTCGTTGTCATAGCCGTGGTACTTGGCCTTGGAGATCAGCTTCTTGGCCACCATTTCACCGGTGGTACCGAGCTTGGAGGTCAGGCGGTATTTCTCGTCGTTCAGGTCTTTGTAGGACTTGATCGTGCCTTCCAGCTCCTTGCGGATCAGTAGGGTCTGGCCGACCACGATGAAGGGTTCGCTGAAGTTCAGGCGCAGGTTGCGCTCCTGGGTCAGGGTCATGCCGCTGCCGATCATGTCGAACTTGCCGGTCAGGAAGGCCGGGATGATGCCGTCATAGCCTGTAGAAACCAGCTCGAGCTTGACCCCCATGGACTTGGCCATGGCCTTGAGGATGTCAACTTCGAAACCGATGATCTCACCGCGCTTGTCGGTCATTTCAAACGGCATGTAGGTCGGGTCCATGCCGACTTTCAGCGTGCCGCGCTTGACCGCATCGTCGATGGCACCGGCCTGTGCTGCCGTGGCAGCGACCAGCGCAGTGACGCCGAGCAGCAGCATCGAAAGATACTTTTTCATCAACAAGTCCCCTGAACAATTCTTATAAGGTCGGCGCGCAAAGGGCTGCGCCATTTCGGGGTGCGATCCTAACCCACTCGTTGTCCGTCACAAAGGTTTCACGGGTAAATCATATCGGCGTATGTCGGAAAACCCCGGCAGCGTTGCAGTTCAACGCAGAGGTAGACACATCGGCGCAGCGACTGGGCAATTGATTGATGTGTAAGTAGTTATGACGATCACTCGAGCTCAGACACCCAGGCAGTGTCCGTGAACCACTTGTCATGCAGGCGATCGTAGGTGCCATCCTGGGCGATCTGGTTGAGGAAGTGATTGATCCAGTTGAGGCTGTCGTAGTCACCTTTTTTCAAGCCGAAGGCCAGAGGTTCGAAGGTGAAGGGTTGTTCCAGTGCCAGCAATGCGCTGTTCTGCGGCCGGCTCATCGCGATCAGGTTGTAGGGCGCGTCATGCACAAAGGCGTCGACCTGCCCCTCTACGACCTGCCGCACCCCCTCTTCCGGGGTCGTCACACTGCTGAGTCGCGCTGCCCCGAGAAAGCGGCGTGCGGCGGCCTGGCCCGTGGTGCCCTCAATGGCGACGACCCGATAACCATTTTGGTTCAAGTCTTCAATGCTGGAAACCGCACCCGCCAGGCGAGGGTGCAGCAGCACGGTCTGGCCCACCACGATAAACGAGTCGCTGAAATTAAGTTTGAGATTGCGCTCCTGAGTGACCGTCATGCCGCTGCCAATCAGATCAAACTTTTTCGCCATCAGCCCCGGCACCAGCTCCTTATAGGGCACCGCTACCAGCTCAAGCTGAACGCCCAGCGCGCGGCTCATGGCATGGAGCCAAGTCGATTTCAAAGCCGATGATGCGCCCTGCCTATCAAGCATTTCAAATGGCACGTAATTGGGGGTCGTGCCGACTTTCAGCACACCACGGCGAACAGCATCGTCCAGCGCACCCGCCTTCAGCAGCCCCGTGTGTACCAATAGGAAACAGCTAATCAGCAATGCCGCACAGTACTTCTTGATCATGAATGCCCCCGTGGCGAGTCAAATTTTGGGGGGCGAATGCTAACCCAGCACAGGCACGGCAATACGCCTCGAACAAAGGTCTTTTGTTTCGAAATAACAAGGAGTTAGCGATACAAGGAAGGGACCGTAAACGCTGTAGGACCAGCGTCTGGAACACCCCCGAGGCGAGCCCTCGGGGGCGTCTGAATCAGGCCGGTTGAGCCTGGGCCGACTGCGGTTTGCAGCGGCAGCAACGGCGCATGCGGATCAGCCTTGATCGATGCACGCCAGGCATCAAGCCACTCGGCGTGGCCTTCGCTCCAGACCTGCTCATGCAGGCGTGCCAGAGCCACCGGGTCGCTGAGCAAGGCCAGGCGTTCGCTGTTGTTGAGGCCGGCCGGGCCGACTTTCAACGCGTGGCGAACACGCTCCATGCGCAGGTATTCGATCGGCTCGGCCTCACGGTGCCGAGAAGTCGCCAAGGCGCAGGCCAGGGCGTTCTGCTGCGGGTCGACCACCGAACGCACAAACCCGTCATTGAGGGCGTGCCAGCGGTTTTCATGGGTGTATTGCTCGGTCGACAGCAACGCTTGCGGCGGATTGTATTCCTCAGGGATCAGGAACAGGCTCTCGTCGCGGGACTTGAGACCCAGCTTGACCCGGCTGGAAATCACCGACACCGGGATCGACAGCATCAGCGAGCCGACAATCGGGATCAGCCACCACAGGAAGCTTGGGTTCAACCACACCACCAGCAGGGCCCACAGGAAGCCCAGCAGGGTTTGCGGCCCGTGGCGCTTGACCGCTTCGCTCCATGGCGTGGAGTCGTCGTCACGCTGCGGCGAGTTCCAGGTGGCGGCCCAGCCGAGGAACGCGGCAAGCACGAAACGGGTGTGGAAAATCATCCGCACCGGCGCCAGCAGCATGGAGAACAGCATCTCCAGCAGCATCGACAAGGTCACCTTGAACTTGCCGCCGAACTCTTTCGCGCCCTTGGCCCAGATCAGGATGATGCTCAGCAGTTTTGGCAGGAACAGCAGCACGATGGTGGTGGAGAACAGCGCCACCGCCTTGTCCGGATGCCATTGTGGCCACAGCGGGTACAACTGGCGAGGAGCCATGAAGTACTGCCGTTCCATCAGGGTATTCACCGCCAGCAACGCGGTGGACAACACCAGGAAGAAGAACCATAACGGCGCCGACAGGTAGGACATCACGCCGGTCAGGAACACCGCACGGTGCACCGGGTGCATGCCTTTAACCAGGAACAGGCGGAAGTTCATCAGGTTACCGTGGCACCAGCGACGGTCACGCTTGAGTTCGTCCAGCAGGTTCGGCGGCAGTTCTTCGTAGCTGCCCGGCAGGTCGTAGGCAATCCACACGCCCCAGCCGGCACGGCGCATCAGCGCAGCTTCAACGAAGTCGTGGGAGAGGATCGCACCGGCAAACGCGCCTTTACCGGGCAACGGCGCCAGGGCGCAGTGCTCGATAACGGCTTCATGCGGATGATCGCGTTGTGACCCCAGTAGTGGGATTCACCCAGCTGCCAGAAGTGCAGGCCGGCGGTAAACAGCGGGCCGTACACGCGGGTGGCGAACTGCTGCATGCGCGCATACAGGGTGTCCCATGCCCGACGCCCGTGGCGCGGTCTGGATGATCCCCGCATCCGGCGTGGCTTCCATCAGGCGCACCAGGCTGGTCAAGCACTCACCGCTCATCACGCTGTCGGCGTCGAGCACCACCATGTACTTGTAGTCACCGCCCCAGCGACGGCAGAAGTCGTCGAGGTTGCCGCTCTTGCGCTTTACGCGGCGGCGACGGCGGCGATAGAAGATCTTGCCGAAGCCACCGGCCTCGCGGCACACGTCGAGCCAGGCTTGCTGCTCGGCGATGCAGATGTCGGCCTCGTTACTGTCACTGAGCACGAAGAAATCGAAGCGATCCAGGTCGCCGGTGGCGGCCACCGATTCGAACGTCGCACGCAAACCCGCGAATACACGCGGTACGTCTTCGTTGCAGATCGGCATCACCAGCGCGGTGCGCGCATCCTTCGGAATCGGCTCGTCGCCGGCACTTTTACCGGAGATGCGGTATTTATCGTGACCGGTCAGCAGCTCGAGGAAGCCCATCAGCGCGGTCCAGAAACCTGCCGACACCCAGCAGAACAGAATCCCGAACATGATCAGTGATGCTGGTTTGCAGGGCGTAAGGCAGTACCTGGGTTGCCGTTTGCAGCAGGGTCTGGTTGCGGATTTCGTCGAAGTCGACCAGCGACCAGCCCTGGTACGGCATGATGCCTTTCATGTACCAGCCAGCCACGATGGTCTGGCCGAGCATCAGCACCAGCAGGATATAGCGACGGATCGAACCCACGGTACGCCAGCGCGCAGCCGGCAACACCCGCTCGTCTTTCGGTGGCTTGGGCGGATTGGTGCGACCGGTGATCCGCCGCCAGCCACGTACCAGGATATTGGTGCGCCAAGGCTCGGGCACCACTTTGGTCCGGCGGATCGGCGGCGTGGCCTTGAGGCATACGCGACCGCTGGCGTCGAGCGCCAGCATTTCGGCGTCTTGCAGCTCTTCGGCAGTGCTGAGGTCAACCGACGGCCGACCGAGGCCTGGGCGGCGTCGGTCGGTGCGTC